>JAWQEG010008218.1:0-2500 GCA_033782935.1 Petrolisthes cinctipes | reverse complement strand
GTCTCTTCAACAGATACTTCCATGATATCGTATTTTCTTAAAAGCCGGTAATCCTTTTGAGTCTTCTTCACCTCAGGTTTTTCAGGTTCTTTTATTCGATTAACAATTTCCTCGTATTCACACTTTTTCAACAAGCCAGCAGATTCATTAGGCTATATGACTTCTTTTCCTGTGCTTCAGACACCACTGAGTAAAACTTCTCCTTCATTCCATCTATCGTTGTATAATAAAGAGATTTCTACACCACAGGACCACCAATAGTATCGACGAGAAGGTGAGAGGCAAACTACTTCACTGTGGCAGCTACAGTCACCACAAAACCTATAGCAGCAGTCAGCCCACCTTCGCTTGAGTGTGTGTGTGTGTGTGTTCTTACATATTTGTATCTTTATAGGATTGAGTCAAGTTATATTTTTTTCTTTAAAGTTGTGTGTGTGTGTGTGTGTGTGTGTGTGGTACAAAAAATTGTCTATATTAAAGAGTTGCATTTAACCAAACATTCAGCGCAAAACTCATCATATTTAATTTATGGTATTACCGTACTATAACAAATTCACTTCTATCACGACTGTTAACGGTGTCACCATCCAAAACTACCTTACCAGCTTGTTTGGTGAGGGAAAGACTGTTAACAACCTAACCACCCCAAACTACCTCACTAGCTTGTTTGGTGAGGGAAAGACGGAATAGTAGAAATGAATAGTAGTGTCGTTATTACCTCCGCCTTTGCCAATCTTTTTGGTTTGGTTTGCAAAGTAACCAGACATTTTTGTCAAATATACTTATTGCATGTCTTTTTTGCAAAGTAACCACAGACAACTAAGGTGATTTTGCAAACATACCACTATTTTGGTTTATTTGCAAATGGCCGGGATCTTTGCAAAATGACCGATTTCGCAAAATAACCGTAACAAGATTGAATTCGAAAATATATTCTAATGTAAGACGAAATGAATGAATGAAAGAAATGAATGTATACAGACGTAGGAAGGAAGGAATGTAAGAATGAATGCATATATACAAATGAATAATCAGTTAAATTATAAGAAAGATCCTTCAAACGTAATATGATTGTGTAACCCATAATAAAAAAAAAAGCTAAAATCTAGTCTTTTATCACCTAATTTTATCTTTGCCTCATATCAGTAAACAGGAATTCACAGATAACACCCATATAATCGTGTTCCGGGTGTTATCTTTCTGTGTGTGTGTGTGTGTGTGTGTTCTTACCTATTTGTATCTTTATATGATTGAGTCAAGTTATATTTTTTCTTTAAAGTTGTGTGTGTGTGTGTGTGTGTGTGTGTGTTTATAGGATTGAGTCAAGCTCGTAATATCCCGTATTTTAAAACCCAATTAGGCTATCATATTTTTATTTAAAGTTTGTGTGTGTGTGTCTGGTACAAAAAAAAATATCTATATTAACGAGTTGCATTTAACCAAACTTTCAGCGCAAAATTCATCATATTTATGGTATTACCGTACTATAATCAATTCACTTCTATCACCCACACTGACCTGACCTCAATACAACCCGGATAAAAGGGTCAAAAAATACCTCCACCACTCTCCCACCAACCAACCAACCATCCTTTCTCTCTCTCTCTCTCATCCTAGCTACCCCTTCCTTCTCCCTAGGCAACACCAATTTCCTTTGTCCTCATTCCTCAGTTCAGATATTTTACTCTGTCCCCTCCCTCTCTCTCTCTCTCTCTCTCTTGATCTTTGAAAACAGGTTGGTTGGTTGGTTGACTTCGTGGCACTATACCTATACTTCCTTCGTTCTCAAGCTAAAAATAATATACGTATGATTAGCCTAATAAATAATATCATTCCCTCCCTTTACATACGTGGGTGTAATATAATTAATTGATATAATATAATTGATAATATTATAATCTAGACCTCAGCCAGAAGACGGGTTGAGGGACGGAGGAATGAGCATAATATATTAAACTCGAAGCTGGAGGTCTGAGAACGAGGTAAAATATCGGAGGAATGAGCAAATATTTAAACTCGAAGCTGGAAGTCTGAGAACGAGGCAAAATATATATGTACATCCTAATCTTTAATTAATATGATTTCCCGTTTGCAGTAGAGTAATCGATTGTATAGTCGTAAAAAAAAAAAAAAAAAAAAAAAACTATTAGAATCTCCCTTACATTGAAATTAATTAACTATAACTATCCATACGGGAGTTATACAATACTTGTTTCTCCGACTGTACATACATCAGCCACCAACCACAATCTTGAAGAAAATTTGTTGTCAAAGCGATATAAATCTTTGCTATACGTATATATATTCCAAACACTTTTTTTTTATACATATATACAAACATATATATTTTCGGTTTCTTGTTTGTATTTTATCGAGTTATTAAATATAAAAGCGGGAAGTTTATCGTGTTGTTTTCTATCTAATGTGTGTGTGTGTGTATTCAACGTGTGTGTGTGTGTGTGTATATTCAACGTGTGTGTGTGTGTATATATTCAACGTG
>JAWQEG010008217.1:0-33101 GCA_033782935.1 Petrolisthes cinctipes | reverse complement strand
CTATCTTGTAAACTTGTAATGATCTTGACTGGTGCAGACGGCCGAATATATTAAGAGGGAATCTGGACCTTCATAACACACTGTAATAAAAAAAATTATTTATATAATAAATTTTTTTTTTATAAACAAAATTTTTGTCCTGATCCCTTGGCACGATGAATTGCAACCAGCCAAGCTTTGATGATTCGAACCAATGTGTGTTGTAGGGAGACGCACAGTTATTTTTCAAAGCCAGGCTGTTTGCGATTCATCTTGCCAGGGATCGGGACACAATTTCTGACCGCGAGTGTACTTAGTGTGCCTGTCTTTCTCTATCTTTTTGTTTCTTTTTTAATCTGTCTATCTACACGCATATCTGACTTCTTCTTTTTTTATGTTCCGACGCAAAATGGACTTAGGCTGCATCAAACCCGTTACCGTGGTCCAGGTCTACTGCTACACACACACACACACACACACACACACACACACACACACACACACCTCCTCTTCTTCTTCTCCTTCCTCCTTCCATTTCCTCTCCTCCTCCTCCTCTTCTTATCCTTCCATTTCCTCTCCTCTTTTCACCTGCGTCATCTCTCCCTTATCTTCCTTCTCAATCCTTTACCCTCCTTTTTTCCCTCTCCCCTCCTTCCCCCAGCTTCATCTCATTTCCCTTATCTCCTCTTCCGCACAGACACGCACCCGATACACACATTCTCTCTCTCTCTCTCTCTCTCTCTCTCTCTCTCTCTCTCTCTCTCTCTCTCTCTCTCAAACACAATCCCTCTTTCCCTCACTTCCCTGCCACTCTCATACATACTTTGCATATAAGTATTCTCTCTCTCTCTCTCTCTCTCTCTCTCTCTCTCTCTCTCTCTCTCTCTCTCTCTCTCTCTCTCTCTCTCCGTAGGTGGGTGTTGCCGGCAGTGATGTCGGCAATATATTATGGTATTTTGGCGCCTCTTCGGTCCCAGCCACTCCCTTTCAGCTCTTCAACTGTCTCTCTTTTCTTCTATTTCCTTCCTGCTTGCTGTCTCAACTCTCTATCACCTTCTTCTGGGGCTATATGACCTCCCTGTTGCAGCTTCTAATATCAATCAATTAGTCTATCCATCCATGCATCCATCTATCTATCTATCTATCTATCTACTATCTATCTATCTATCTATCCATCTATCTATCTATCATATATGTATGTAATGTATGTATGCACCGAGGATGTATGTATGTATATGTATGTATGTATGTGTGTGTGTGTCATTTTATATCACCCACACACACCCACACGCCTGTCACAAGTGTATTCATATATTCTCTCTCTCTCTCTCTCTCTCTCTCTCTCCTCTCTCTCTCTCTCTCTCTCTCTCTCTCTCTCTCAAACACAATTCCCTCTCTCTCCCTCACTTCCCTGCCACTCTCATACATACTTTGCATATAAATATTCTCTCTCTCTCTCTCTCTCTCTCTCTCACCACACACACACACACACACAAAACAAAGCAAAACAGAACAGAGTGGCGCTATCAAAACAACTTACCCGACTCCAAGAAGTGATAAAGTCAGTCAGCAACATACAATGTCATAGCCTTGTCGGGAAAACCATCCGTCTACAATCAGAAACTATATATTATACCCTGACAAACCCAGAGAGAGAGAGAATCCACCACAGTAACCAAATCCACCAGTAACACAAAAAAAAAACGAGGAGAAATTATAAACACAATCTTTCCATCGTAGTGAAAAGTTATGATTGTGTTTTACTGTATGTTTAGTTTTTTTTTATTGGTTTATTGATGTTTTGTTTTTGTTTATGTATGCGTCTTAGAAAGTTAATTAGTTACTGAAGGGGTTTAATAGTGTTCATTCTTATACGCTTGTGTGACTTGTATATGCGTCGAGTTTCATGCAAGCACCGATAAATGTGTGTGCGTTTAATGCATGTGCGTCCGGTAATTATGTATGTGCAATAAATGTATGTGCGTTAAATGTATGAACGGTAAAATAATGTATGTGCTGTAAATGTATGTGCAGTAAATGTATGAACGGTAAATGTATGTATGGTAAATGTATATACGGTAAATGTATGTATGTGCGTTAAAATAATGTATGAACGCTAAATGTATGAACGTTAAATGTATGTATGGTAAATGTATATAAGGTATGTGCGTTAAAATAATGTATGAACGGTAAATGTATAATACGGGTAAATGTATGTACGTTAAAATAATGTATGAACGGTAAATGTATGTACGTTGCTGTCATCCTCTGATTTATAACTCATCGATGAAAGCTTAAGGGGGTGCGGGAGTAGGGGGACAGGCTTTGGGGGGGGGGGGGTCTGGGGGAGTGCGGAATAGGGGGACATGAGGCTTGGGGTGGGTAGAAAGCCTGTCCCATATTCCCGCACCCCCCTAACACCCCCAAAGCCTGTTCCCCTACTCATGCACCCCCAAACCCCCCCCTCCCCGAAGCCTGTACCCCTATTCCCTTTTAAAGACGATTAAACTTTGCCATTTCAGATAGAGTCAGAGGGGATTCCACAGTGGCTTTGGTTTGTTATGATCCTCCCCAACCACCACACTTCTCAGTCATAATTATATCCAACAAAATCTGTATCCATATCCACACAATTTGTCAGGTATACAGTTCCATTATTACCATAGTTTGATTGATGGTGGAGTCATCATATTCATCCAATTATTCACTCATGAGTCATTTACACAAGTTCAGTTTCTTTTTTTTTTTGTTAGGGTGCTTGCAAACCAAAACAAACAAACCACTGTGGAATTGGCACGTCAGTCAGTCACGTATAAATACTGATGCGGCTCAAGTTATTCATTCCTCCACACTAAGCCAGGCAACAGTCCACCACATATATTTTTATTAATCTGGTCCTGTTTCCTGGCATTACTCTGGAGGAATCAAGGCAAGATCCCAATGTACACTCGCAATTCCTAAATATGTAACCAGGCTTGTTTCGAATGTCCTGTCAGATCGAGTATTAAGCTCAAAACGAATATGAAACAGGATTATAAACGGTGTAATTGGTTCACTAGTATGTCAATGATTCGAAACTTCAACAAGACCTGGATAAAAAAAATTTGGTATTGCAAGTGTACAGTTGGCTCCACTCCCGCGTTTCTCCCCTAGTGTTGCCAATGTTTGACCACCCCAGGAATTCGAATCCCTAAGCACAAGTTAAAAGACTCGAAACATTCATTAATCTTGCAATGCTAACTGACATTACACCTCAAGGCATTTTAAACTCCTGTATTTGCAGCTTGAATAACGCAAATCACAGTGAAAAGCATGAAACACGTTAAATTAAGGAAAGAATATTATACCACTGAATAGAAGACCTCTGGCATCACAGGTTGCATGGCGTCCTTAATGTCTGAAGGTAGACTGAGAGATTGTAAGTTGGGGATGGGATTGAACTTTAAGGATGAGAAGGAAGTGAATTAATCTAACATCACATTGTGTTACTATGGTCCAGTTGACTGCAGATTATTGATAAACATCTACTGTCTTACTTCTCTATCAACTTCTCCTCGGCGGGTCATATGGTCTTGGCTACCTAACTCGCAAAAAAAAAAAAAACAATGATCGATAAACTTCACGGGCGTGATTATATGGTTTGAGTTGTCTATTTCGCCATAAAATAGATAACTAATAGACCTAACGATAATAATAATTGATAAACATCATCATTACTAACATCTTTCTCTAATAGTTTAAATTTTTCCTAACTACACCTTAATTTCTTACTACCGCCAACCCTCCCTCCTGCCGTTTCCTACCTAAACCCCCTTTTCTCTCAGTCCCCCCAACACCTCCCTCTCTCAACCCTCCAACCACCCTCACTCTGGGGGACCGTATGTATGTATGTTTCGAGTCTTTTAACTTGTGCTTAGGGGATTCGAAGTTCCTGAGTGGTCAAACATTGGCAACGCTAGGGGAGAAACGCAGGAGTGGAGCCAACTGTACCTCCCCACCCAAAAAAAAAAAAAAAAAAAAAAAAAAAAAAGTTCTGGGAGCCGGACTGCTCTTATTAATTAAGTTGGTCTGGGTGGGTGTGTCCCTAAGGAGTCGTGAGGATCATCCACGTCTTATAATAATTATGAGAAGTAGGAAAATTTGTTGGTAATTCTGGCCAGAGCAACTTATATAATTCCTTCAAACTAATTCAGGCAACAGGGTACACCATTATTTCTGTTCATCTGGCTCTGTTTCCTGGCATACTTTGGAGGAATGAAGGCACTCCAAACAGATCTACAATTCTCTGTTGGGGTTTACTGGCAATTCACTACTTTTGACTTTGACAGAAATGGACGAATAATAAAAAAAAAATGAATGAATGAATAATGAATAAATAAATAAATTAATTAATTAATTAAAACAAATAATAAATATGTAAATAAGTAAATAAAATCTCGCAAGCACCGATTCCTTTCTAAGCCTAAGTTTCTGTAAATTCCAGATACATAAGATTAAATAAAACAATTGTTACACATTTCATGGATTTTATTATTTTATATTTATTTACTTTATATTTTTTTTATTCCAAGGAAGCACACTGGCTGGTTCCATTACTGTACAATCATTACTATGTAGTAGGATGAACTATATAGGTGGGATATCAATGGAGGTCAAGTCAGGTCACAATACTGTAGAAAAATAATTGGTGTCAGCATAAGTTAACTTGGGTCATGAAAGGTAAGGTCAGGTCAGGTCAGAATATCGTAGAATATAAAATTGGTATCATCATAGGACAACTTAGGTCATGAAAGGTCAGGTCAGGTCAGGTCAGAATATCCGTAGAATATAATAATATAATAATCAGCATAGGACAAGTTGGGTCATGTAAGGAAAGGTCAGGTCAGGTCAGAATATCGTAGAATATAAAATTGGTATCATCATAGGACAACTTGGGTCATGTAAGGAAAGGTCAGGTCAGGTCAGAATACCGTAGAATATAAAATTGGTATCAGCATAGGACAACTTGGGTCATGTAAGGAAAGGTCAGGTCAAGTCAGAATATCGTAGAATATATAATTGGTATCAGCATAGGACAACTTGGGTCATGAAGGGGCAGGTCAGTTCAGGTCACAGTACCGAAGAAAAAAATAATGGTAAGATCAGGTCAGCTTGTAGTACCGTAGTAAATTAAAAAAAACATAAGCATAGGTTTACTTGGGTCATGAGAAGTAAGGTCAGGTCATGTCAAAAGCATCAATACAGATGTTAGGAGAGTACACCACACACACACACACACACACACACACACACACACACACACGCATTCACTCACTCACTCACGAAAACGCACACACACTCACTCAAACATACATACAGAGAGAGAGAGAGAGAGAGAAGAGAGAGAGAGAGAGTAATCGTATAACCCACACACACCCCACTCAAACATACAGAGAGAGAGAGAGAGAGAGAGAGAGAGAGAGAGAGAGAGAGAGTAATTATACGATATATTAGAGGATGTATAATATATTCAGAATACATTTCGTCGGAAAACGAGAAAGACGAAAAACACTTTGAAAAAAAGAATGGGACCGAAGGAAGATGAACCTGTAATTGTTATTGTTCATTATTATTCATAGTTTTTATTTTACATAGAATAGTTGATGCATGATATTGACTTAGTACACTTAATTATACATGAGATCCATTTACACACTTAATACATATCCATTTACAATATCCCATTTACACATTCAATGAGATATTTTTTATAATTCCTACTTACACACTAATACATGATATCCACATACATTTAATAATAATAATAATAATAGTACACATAATATTGATATCCTCTTATACCTTTGATGTTGATATATGATAATAATTTTCAGTCTTAATGATTATATTGATATTATCCATTTACATACTTTGGAAGGCTACAGATTCCACCCTTCTCCACCACCCCCACCAACCCCCTCCTTCAAACTGTGCTACAATACAGATCCAATACTCTTATTACTGAGGAAATATTACTCGTATACTGAGGAAGGTGGAGTTTTTTGTGTGTCTGCTGGTTGAGAGAAAAAAAAAAATGACGTGGTTTGGAAGGAATCAGTAGCTCTCCCAAAATGATCACAATATACCAGTTTATTCCCTTAATTATATCCTTTTACACACACACACACACACACACACACACACACACACACACACACACACTCACACACACACACACACACACAGGGAAAATATTGGCTCATTATCATAACACAGTTGTTGGCGTTATTCATCACCATTCATTGTTTCATTATACAATTGTTGAGGCATAATGTCCACTTACACACTACTAGGTAATATCCGTTTATTAAATCCACGTGTGAAAAAATTAGCTCATTATCATACGTAATTGTAACGCTGCAGGTGATGTACAACTTATACCTAACGCCTGTGATGTAGTCAGAAAATTGGAGATAAATGAGTCCTTCAAATATTGTCACGAAACACCACTTATATGGAAGGAGCTTGTTTCGTGGCATGGTCAGGAGGAATCAGAAGTCTTCAATTTTCAAACACGATCAATGGGCCTTTTGGTACATTGGAGCGCCTTAATTCTTCAAAACTATTTCGGGTAACAAGACCATTCAATGAATAATTATTATGGTATGCTGTTGCCTGGAATAGTTTGGAGGAATAAGTTACTCCAGAATTACCAGGAACACTGTTCTATAATAATTACTCTCTTAACCTGTTCAGTCCTACACAGTGAAAGGGATGAGGTGATTTAGTCAATTAAGGGAATATATTAGATAATTAGAGTATAGTGTAAATCCAGAGTAACTAATTCCTCCAAACTATTCCAAGTAATAGGATGCCATTCTGGACTCTGTTCAACCCATATATCCCTCACTCACTCTCAGTCGTTCTCTGTACCCATCACTCACTCTCAGTCGTTCTCTGTACCCATCACTCACTCTCATTCTCCCTTGTTCTCTGTACAATCACTATCCCCTCACTCACTCTCACTCACCCTTATGTTCCCCTCCCTTCCTTTACTCTCCGTCGTTCTCTGTTCAACCAACCATGTATTTACCCCTCACTCACTCTCACTCTTTTTCCACACAACCATCATCCCCTCACTCACTCTCAACCAACCAGCCTTGTTGTTCCCTTGCCTCTATATTTCACCTCACTTTCCCAGCATCACCCTTTCCGACCCTCTCTTCTTTCTCCCTCCTCACTTATTTGACCATTTACCCCGAGAGCTTCACATCCCAGTCTCCCACATTAGGTCACTATAACACAGCTGGTGGCACTCACGCTGGAGCTACGAGAACAGTACAACCATCTCCCTTGATTAGTTCCATTTGTGTTTTACATCTGAATGACGGATCTTATACATTGCATGGGGAGTACAGAATCGTCAATATAGTTAGTCTGAGAAACATGCATGCATATATTATGTCATCATCCTTCATTATGTGCACATGGAAATACTCTTAAATATTATATACAATTGGGTAGTTTGAGGA
Source organism: Petrolisthes cinctipes (assembly GCA_033782935.1). Lineage (NCBI taxonomy): Eukaryota > Metazoa > Arthropoda > Malacostraca > Decapoda > Porcellanidae > Petrolisthes > Petrolisthes cinctipes. The sequence continues at coordinate 25,611 of JAWQEG010008217.1, read as the reverse complement.
TTTTTATTTATCTCGGGAAAGTTAACTCATTTGAAGGTGGCCATTGTAATGCTACTGTATTTGACACTAGCCAATCATATAGGGGTTAGGAATGATGAAATGTTATGAGACCCATGCAGGCGTATACACAAAACCCGTGTGTGTCAAACTTATCGACTTTTTTTCTACTACGTTTTCACACCTAATCAGGGAAGATAGTTGTGGCTTAATAGGTTTGTACATCCACACAACGAGACAACACTACTTTTATCAACGCTACTAAATAACCCTTTGATCAACGAGTAGTTTCCACGGTATTATATACTCGTCTGACCATAGCTCAGGAATAATATTAGATAGATTTGTATCAGTGTGTGCAGATAGTTTTTAACCTTTGCACGTCAGTAATTAGATACCAAATTCATAGAAAGTAATACAATGGATTTTTTTTTTCTATTCTTTTTGGCAATTTTTTCAGTCTGTTTTACAAAATAATTAACTTTGTGTAACCATTTAGTCCTGCTTTACACTGCCTGGCGTAATTTACAGATATAGGACCATTGTTTTAAATGTTCAGTTGGATGACCTGATAAAAGCTGGTCAAAGGGGTCAGGTGATATGGTGATATGTACACAAAACAATGTTACCACGTCATACAAAACGAACCCGACGCTCTATCGCCCATTATATGAACCCAATTGTATAGTTCCCGTAAAAAAAAAAAAAAAAAGATATACGGCAGCTTTTCATTATACTGTATACAGGATAATATATATGAAAGATAATCATATTCCATACTGAGGGATTAGTGAATATCATTACAGTATAGGGCCGAGTGGGGAATGTATTACAAGTATAAGCCTAGCTAGTTTTATTGTATGTTATGTATGACCTTCGTTACCTGTACTTCAGCCCTCACTAACCTACCTGTAATTTAGCCCTTACTGGTCTACTTGTAAATTATCATAAATATTTTCGGGTAGTGATAAAAAGCGTCTGTATACCTTCCCATTATTTATACGGGTAACTGTACAATATAAACAAGACACCATTACCTACAGTCTATTTACTACAAATATCCTTTACCAGTTATACGTTACACAGTGCAGGGAGGCTACGAGGTGAACTGTAAACTATTTGATGATACACTAAATGGTTACTATGATTTATAAAAAGGCTCGGTGTTTTAAGATGCACAGTCTGGAGCAGGAGTTCGTGTACGATATTTTATACGTGTGTGATATGTCTTTGGTGAGGCTGCAGAACTATTTGAAGACGAGATGAAAGACAATACTTATTATAGATAGAATCACTCATGAAACATGAAGGGATGAAGACGGGACTTGCTTTATTCCACGTCAAGGTTATATCACCACAAATTATGGACTGTACGTGGGATCGAAAAACAAGAATCTTTTAAGTGTGCAGTTATGGATAGAGGAATCTGATTCATTCGGTCTGTGTCACAAAATCACTCAGTTGAAAAAAGTCAATAAGTTATATAAAAAAATTTAAAGCTGGTGTTGTAGGATGTACAGCTGAGGCCAAATGAACTCGATACATTAGCTGTTGTTTGGCTGGTTAGGTTATAGGCAACCTTTGGGAATATAATGCAGCAGTGTGTAGACTAGAGAAGGTTAACCAATGGGGCTTTTCAATTCTATACGGGGATTGAATTGATGTGTATGTGTGTAATTACTGTACCCATTTAGCGTATGGTAAATTTTTATTACAGGTAAATTTCAGTGAATCTTAACAACAATAAGAAAATAAATAAAATATGTAGGATGGCTATGTATGTAGTTTACTTCAAGACACTTTTACATTCCGGTAACATTTTACTCATATAACTTTATATATATATATATATTGATGGAACGGTGACTTTTTTTCGTAACTGTCCCGAGTTCAACTGTATCAATTTATTAAAAAAAAAAAAAAACATCACGGTAATGGAATAGTTCAAAACTCATTCTCTCTCTCTCTCTCTCTCTCTCTCTCTCTCTCTCTCTCTCTCTCTCTCTCTCTCTCTCTCTCTCTCTCTCTCTCTCTCTCTGCTGCCTCACTCACCCGCCAGCCAGCCAGCTATAAGGTCTATGAAAACACGAGCTCGCTAGGCATTTTGGTGCTTATTGGGTTCAAAGGCTCTGGCAAAGGTTCTCGTTATGTACACAACGCTTTGCTTATATTAGAGTGGTATATCAGTGGTGGATATTGGACTGTTACAGAGAGAGGGTCGTTAGTTGAAGGCAATAACACCACGTGGCCTACATAATTAATTACAAGAGCAGTTACGAGGCATAACCAACCATCTAAACCATGCCCTCCCCTCCCCCACCCCACCCCACCCCATCCCCCCATCACTGCAGGGACGTGTGGGGTGGGGGGAGGGGGGACAAGAAGAGATAAAAAATGTTCGTCTTTAACTTTTTGCTGTTTGTGGATCTCTCTGCTTTAAGGGGGCCATCTCTTGTCAACGAATTGGGAAGGGAGGTGCATGGAGGGGTTCTGAGTCCTCTAAACTATATAATATTATGCTTGGACATAGATCATTTCGGTTTTACGGATAGGGTATCTGTTTGGTAGTACAGTTTGGAGGATTCATTAACCCTCCAGTTAATTCACAAGAGAATTTATGATTTCCTTATGGGACCTTGTGATCGTGTATGAGACCTGGAGGCTTCTGATTCCTCCTGACTATACCACGAAACAAGCTCCTTTTAATGTAGGTCCATGGTGTTTTGTGGCAATGTTTGAAGTACTCGCTAACCTCCAATTTTCTGACTACATCACGGGGGTCCTTAACAACACTGGTGCCACTGGTGGACATATACCTTTCCTCATCATGTATTCTTTCTATTGTATGACACTTTTGACAAGAACCTGAACTATGGAGACAACACAATATCCACTATAAAAGCTGATATATTATACTGTACAGACAGACTAATGAACGGGTTTGCCAATATACGTACAAAGTGTAATATCTTTGTCCTGTTGGCGTTACATACTACTTAAAACAATATGAACTAATGCAAAATACACGTGAGAGAGTCCACAAAAGTTATCTACTATACCGAGAAGAATGGGGGCATGCGTTTTACGTTTGTTTTGTATTGTTTGTTGTGGTTTGGGGCGAATAGAGTGTGTTGGCTTGGGGGTCGCCTCATGTAACCAACTTGGAATGACATTAACTGGTGCTAATTGTTGATACTGGGGATAGTAGGATTAGTGCAACGTTAGTGGTGTTTATTTACTTTTATTTTATTTTATTTGCATAGTATAAAGAGGTCGTTAGCTGATGCCAATAACTGTGAGAATAATAAATAGGCCTATAATACTTTTTACTGCTGTTTTAATGGCGCTGGGAAGTGCTGTTATTTCGGCATCACTTCACATTGGATAGAACTACATAGTTAATAAATATGTGAGGAAACGTATTGTAAGAGCTATTAAGAAAAACATATCATTACTAAATATCTTGGGAATTTTTCTGGCGATGACTGGGACCACATGACACTAGCCAACATTTTGAAACATCTGATTTGAAGGCTCGAACATTTAATATGCTTTGCAAATCTTAACACAAGCACCGATAGGGAAAGCATAAATAATGCTTTGATCTATGCATAATCATAGCAACAAACACATGCAGAATAACGAATATCATTGAAAACGGACAAAATTATATGGGAAAATGGCACTTGGAAAAAGGAGTAGGGACAAAATAAAGACGTGAAGATTATTATATATATACTCGTACATACAGTAGCTCCTAAGTATAATACATACACAATGAGCGGATAATCAACAAGGTTACTAAGGGGACTAATGATTCTGGCCTTCAGCTTGACACATCTTTAGCACGAGGACAATAGATACATTTTGACCAACCACAGAGTTTCCATTAGTAAGGATTTTAGGAATAGGTTTTGGAACGAAATTGAACCCTGCAACATCTGTGCTGTTCTGTTCATTCCTGACCCACACATTTTGCCGACCATTTTTAGACCCAACATGATCAGATGAACACACAAATCCTTAACGTTGTGACTTTGCCAGGGAATGTATTTTGTGTATCTGTATATTAAACAATGTGAATGAATACAACACACATTAGTATATTGTTTGACCATGCACGTTTATGAAGTTGTATAGAACCTCATATATTCGTACATGAAAGCCCTGTATAGATGGATATCATGGACTGATTCATATCATACAGTTGCCACGTAAGAGCTTAAAAAATGCTCCGTTCTCACCTCTTGAATTTATTTATGCATTTTTCAGTATAAAAGCGACAAAAAGCTTTCATATTCCATACACCTTCCTTCTACAATATGACACGAAAAACGAATCATATTTTTTTTACTCTTTAGACAGACAATAATTTCACAGAGATCGTTCATTTCGAAATCCAGTTTGTTTGTTCTTTTTACCCAGATCGTTCATTTCGAAATCCTTGGTATATACAGAGTTGGTGGAGAAATCTTTGTGTGTCGTGTACTCGCCCATTGGCCAACAAGCCGACATTTGCATCACACAGACCATGGTAGGAACAGGTGAAAATATATCTGACCTACACTGGACTCTAGTCGTTGTGCTGTGGAACGCAATATGTATGCTGAAGAGATGCACCGGGTGTTGGCTGCTGGCTGGCTGGTTGGCTGACGTAGGGAAATGAACGGCAACTGACTGGCCTCTTGGTACAGTACATACAAGGGATTATTTCTGTTATTGGTAGGGGGAAAGTTATGGGTTTTTAAGTTTATCATCTAAGTTAAGGGGAGAGTATAAATTTTGGTGTATTTAGAGCGCCTTGATTCCTCCAAAGTATGCCAGGAAACAGGAACAGATTAACAAAAATAATGTTGGTCAGTTGCTGGGAAGAGTTTGGAAACATAATTATCTCCAGAAATGTCAACACTGTATATACCCTCCCCTTAACGCTCGGTGCATACAGGAGTTTCATACAAAATTAATTTCGTATTTCATAAGATGCAAGTTTTTGGGTCGTACATTTTTTTCAGAAGCATTATTATTTTTTTCATGAATGCCAAGACCAGCGTCATGATATGCTTGTAGATATCGTAAACCGACATTTGTTTATTTTGCCGTCAGTTGGTTTGGTTGAACATATTATAAATACATTACATACTTATTTTTTTTTATTTCTAATACTACTACTACTAATTATCCACATACGACATTGGAAGTATATTTTATTACACATCTTTTTCATTCGCATTTTTCAGAATTCCAAAGCTCACTTTTGACATACCAGCAAATACATCAACCGTGTCACGAATAAACTATGATATGCGAATTATACTTTGATATACGAATATGCTATGATGCTGCTCTTGATTGTGGCTCAGTAAATCCTTCGGTCAAACCATATTTATTTATTTATTATTGGATGCGGATGAGGCAACACGTTTCGGCTTTATATTGGACACACACATACCACACCAATACAGAGATAAACAAACACACGCTAAAAAAATAAGAGAAATTATTAAAGGAAATAGAATTGTGTTTGAAATGGAAAAGTTGCTGAGATCATGAGTCGTAAAGTTTGGCAATGCTATGTACAGGAGGTTTAATGGGAGAACCTCTTGTTGGTAAATTGGATGGCTACTGATTCTTCCCATGCAACTATCCCAGGGAACAAATCACCTCTCAGTGTTACTAAGAAGGGATCTGTTTCGTGACATAACTTGGAGGATTCAATAGGGCTCTAATTTACCATCAAGAGTTTCTCCCTCTAAGTACGTACGATCGTCGACAACAGTTTCTCTACAATAACCTTTAAGAGGGCCTTCTATTGAGGGCGAAATGGAGGGCTACTGATTCTTTCAAACTAGGTCAGGGATTTTGTTTTTAGCACAGTTTGGAGAAATCAGCAGGCCTTCACTTTACCCAAAACGCAAGCCCCCATCCGTCTAAGTTAACTAGAGTCCAGAACATGCTCAAAATTCGTGTTACATTTGTTGTCATATATTAAATCTAATGAGACAAATATAGTTCATACCGTAATTTTGTGTGGGACAATTATTGAGAGGGTTCGTAGGGAAATACTATACCGATACCGGTATTGCTGTGCTGAGGGACATTAGAGAGAGAGGTTTTGTAATGTAGAGAAATGTTAGTCTGAGACCGTAAAGATGAAGGCACCCAGAGAGGAGCGAAAGTCGACTCTGGGAAGTGAAACTCTCGGTCACATGGCCTCTTGGGGCAGTTAAGGAAGGGGCCTTTCGTTTTCAGGGGGATGTTTTGGAGTTTATGGAGCCCTCTAAACACTGCAATAAAACAGTTCCCCTACTCGTTTAATGAGATGGGTTGTTGCTTGCCATAGTTTGCAGGAGGAATCTATATAAACAATCCCCCTTAAGGACTGTATACAGAATCCCCCGTAAGAACTATATATATGTACCCAAGACGCTCCCCACACAGTTCATGTATTCTGTATATATCATTCTCCAAGCCCTCATACTCCATGCATAGGTAACTAACTCTCCACAGAACTCAACACACACACACACACACACTCACTCTGATGCGGCACACTCCATGCATACCACACACATGCCACACTCACACCTTCTCTCTCTAATACCACACACACACACACACACACACACACATTCTCTCTCTCTCTCTCTCTCTCTCTCTCTCTCTCTCTCTCTCTCTCTCTCTCTCTCTCTCTCTCTCTCTCACGTCAAGGGAACACGAACTAAGCTGATGCAGAACAGTGAACAAGTAGACAGACCACATTCACTGACTGGAGAACAAGACTGGATGGATAATTCTAATAACACTGAAATGGATATGATGATAGAGGCGAGTTATAATAATTAGCTCTTCTTCATTCATCACAGGGTAACGCTTGGTGAGTCATTGTACCGTATGTATGTAAGACCATCCGTGGTGTGAACGATGGCGTGGTACCGGTTCGATGACTTCATAGACAAACAATATAGAGACATCGTACGGCCCCTTGTGTCCGGAACAGATTTATCTATATATACTGTATATATAATAACCGAACGATCAGAGTAGCAAAGTCAGTTCTATAATACTACAATATACATACATACATACATACATACATACAGTCTGTGCGCAAAGTTAGGTCACTACGGGGTCGACGACTTAACTTCTCGAGGGGTTTTATTTCACCCGCATTCATTGAAATCCTATGTCGCTGTATGATACACATACTAGAGGTATCTGGCAACTCAAACATAATTAGTTTCTGGGCGGAGGTAAATGAACGCAAAAACTCAGCGGGTGAAATTTTTTTCTTCAAATATATCTTCCTTAGTATTGTCACTGCTGTCACTTCCTTTCTCTAATGACGGCATAGAAATAATATTTTCCCAAATGAATGTGGTTCATTCAAAGCTTAGGAACAAACTAATTGTAAGGTCAGTAGAAGCTATGTTACAGTGGGATGGTCTCGCCTTGCAGTCATTGTCAGGTGTAAATTTCACGCCATCACCTGATATGCTAGAAAACTTTTCAGCTGCTAAAGGCACAGAAAATGAAGACATTACAGATGTGAAGAAAATAATTTCTCTTGATGATAAAAAAGTGTATGTTGCTCATTAGCCAGACCATGAGCAGTCAGTGTCAATCGGTGCAGTGTCAATCAGTGCAGTACAATCATGATACTTTCAGTATATTATCTATATAGTTATTATTATTTCATATTTGTGACATTTAATCATTAATGATACCATACGTGTTATATGTTAAGTTTTTACTTTGCAGTAATGATGCATATTAGTTTATGTTGCATATCAAAATCGTACGGTAAAATGTAGATGATTTACTTGAATATGGCCAGAATGTTGGTACAGTGTATACAGGGCCGTTGATAAATGAAAATGCACTGTATCTGAGTTAAAATGATATTAGTTGTCCAAAAACTTCGTAAACTGTTTATTGATTACAGTAAAAAATATGCAAACATTTGTGAGTAAATTTGTGGGTATACTATAAACATCTGTGGATTTTTTTGTGGGTGAAATGGGCTGCCTTTGTGAGTGGAGCCTGGCAACACTGCACGGTGACGGTTGAATTGAAGTTGAGGCTGAAGCCGCTGAAGGCATGCGCGGCAGCGCCAGACGCCAGTGTTCGCGTGACTGCTTTGGGGGTTGGGTACACATATTATCCCCCCCACCACGTGCGCCATTTTGTGCCTTGCCCCCCCACCTTAACCCGCCTATAGCGCCCCTTAGCAATGTCCAGGAAGTCTTCTACTAGGGATGATATTGTGGCAGTGATATCCTTGTTCAAAGCAAACCATGAGTTGAAGAAAATATCAACTCAGACTGGTGTGGGATTGCCAAGTGTTCAACGACTAGTTAAACGTTTTTGGGATGAAGGGGAAGATGACTTACCAGTATCTCGACCGAAGATTGGTAGGCCCAAATTACTCACTCAACGCATTCTTAAAGTGGTTTCTAGGCAGGTTAAGGCCTGTCCTTCAATAACAGCACGGGAAATAAGAGAAAAAAACCTGCGTTTGCCAAGTAATGTCTCGTTACGGTGTGTGCAGCAGCCCGCCATGATGACTTGGGATTTAAGAGCTACCGTGCCAGACGAAAACCATTACTGACAGAGAAGCAAAAGATGAATCGTGGTCAGGTTTTGTAATAAGTAGGCTACTCTGTGTTGGACTTGGAAAATTGGAAAGGGGTGCTTTGGTCCGATGAAGCCACCTTTAATTACTGTGACTGGGAACAGTTATTGTAATTAGAGTGTACCTGCCACCTAACACCGACCCACACCTCCCTCAATACACAGTAAAGATAGATAAGCCCCCTGCGTCAACCTATGGTATGGGCATACTTCAGCTACTATGGTGTGGGGGAATTAGTAATTCTTCTTAATGTAATGATGAACCAACTCAATTATTTAAATCTACTTTGTGACTACCGTACCTACCTGATTCATTTGACAAGATCAAGGTTACAGTTTTCATGCAGGATGGGGCCCCTTGCCACATTGCCAAAAGTGTTAAACAGTGGTTAAAGGATTGTGAAGTGTCATATTTCAGTGATTGGCCAAGCAATAGCCGTGATCTAAATCCGATCGAAAACCTTTGGTCTGTCATGAAACAACGTTTGCGTAGGTGTGATACCTCATCAATACCCAAGCTGGAAGTTGCCATAAGGGATACTTGGGCCAATTTGCCCCTTGAAACCATTCAAAACTTCTTTGAGAGTGTTCCTCGCGGGTTCAAGGATTGCCTGAAGAGGAAGGGGAATACTACCAAATATTAGGAGCAGTGGTGAGTGTTATTTTGCTTTATTTATGTACACAAACCAGGTTTTTTTTCAGTTGGCGTCGGCGTCGACACCCTACCGACCTAACTTTGCGCACATACATAGATTTATATACATAACATACATAGATTTATAGAATAGAAGAGGAAGATACAAGACCCCATTAGGCCTGGAAGACCTTGTAGCACGAGGGAGAAGGGGATAGATAGAAAGGGGTGACAGAAAGTACTAATGTCATGGAAGGAAAGGAGGGACAGTTGAAGAATATAGCGGGAACAGCTCGTGTTCCAAGGTGCTACTCACACACACACACGCACACACATTTTTCGTCACATTCCTGTCTAAAAATAGTGGTTTTGCCTCGTCCCATACATGTACAGTTATCCCTAATTGCACCTGGAATACCGGGTAAGGGACATGAAAGAAGCAGAGCCTCATGTCTGTACTGTTATATTTAATGACCTTTCTTCATTTATGGAATTGGAAGGCTACTGATTCCTCCTTAATTTTATAATAAGAAACCTGACACATCAGTTTATATACAAGTAAGGTATCATCTGTTTTGTGGTATAGTTTGGGGGAATCAGTAAAATCCTCCAGTTTCTCCAACAGCAAATTATCAACCAGACAAATTGAATATCTAACCAACTAACTAACAAACTAATTAATATATAAGGTTTCCACACAGCCACATCTCTCGTATAATACAGTATAATTAATCATTCACCCGGTGTTAAAGGTGGAATAGTGGGACATTGTACTAATACCTATACATATACCTATATACACGTACAGTACATTCATGGTATTCATATATTTCTACACCGCTTCACTCTTCCATATATTTATAATTATAGAAATTTGCCTAAATGAATTATATCTATGTGGAAAGGGTATATAGTACCTACAGTATATTTCTTTGTATTTACACAGATACATCGACACGTAAAGTAGAGTAGCTTAACCTCCAGAGATGCCATCTAACATCATTTTCCACCTCAGTTCCCTCTCCCGCACACATATCCTCTTCATAGTAAAACAAGTGTTATCATTTCCCTCCAACCAGTGTGGCCTAGAGATGAAGTTGGTGGTGCAGGGTTGACTCGTGAATCCTCCCCACCACCAGCAGCACCCCCCCCCTCCCCCCCTGGGTTCTATATTACATTATGCATGGACAGTTGGCATGAGCGAGGACTGATGTTATTACACGATGGATCCGTAGTAGACTTGATATGGATCGTGTTTCTAGGCTTTCAATTGAATCTTCCTCGGAGAGTGAATTGGGCTTTGTTTTCTGGCGTTCCTAGTTCAGTCACTTTTCAGTAGCATTCGTAGTCTCTCGGGTTGATTTATCTTACAAGCCATTTTTCATTTTAGTCATTTGACAGAGAAATATACAAAGAAAATCTCAACTTTCAGTTCGTATTTTTAACAGAAGGGTCAGTTATATATATATATATATACAGTCAGCGCAAAAGAAATGGCCGCACCCGTTGATATCTCGTCACATCTACTTTTAAGTAAGAATGTAAGGTAGGCTATATGATAGATAGAAAATTAAACACAAATACTGCTATATTTTGTTATTATTAATATTTTGTCATATTACCCTTCACTTTCAAAACAGCCTTAATCCTACTTGGCAGAGCCTACTATCAGACAGTTTTGTAGGAATATTACAATGTTGTGTCATCCCACTGCACGAGGAATTTGTCTGTTGGAGCCTTAACGCCTGACGCTGGAAGTTACCAATTATTCTTTTTATTTCATACCAAACATTTTCCATGATATTTAAGTCTGGATTATTCCCTGGCCACTTTACGATGATCTAGGCAACATTAATTTTATTGATAACGAACACCCTTGCAGTTTTTAATGCAGCATATCACGGTAAAGAAACTGGCCAGAAATTCCCATTTGGCATATCTAGGGATTAGTATATATAACACCTGACACAGTTACCACTCAGGCACTCACCACCACGGCTCCAAGTTGTCTGGGTGGTCAGTGAGAGGAGGTACTTCCGGTTTTTTCCCTCATTATTTTTGATATCGTTCACTGTACAGAAGATATCGTTCATTACTTTCCTCTTCTGCTGATAATCATCACGATAGAATGGGTCCTACGAAATTGAATATTGAAGAAAAGAACATTGTGTTAGCCTGAGTTCGTGAAGGTTTAAGCAACAGAGAAATAGCAAGAAGAACAAAACTATCTGAGAAAAGTGTTCGCCGTGTGAAGAGAGCAGCCACTCTACTGGGAACAGGTGCTACTCCGGCGAGGAAGAAGGGGACAGGGAGGAAACGTAAAACACAGCCAAGAACGGACAAGCTGCTCAAACGAGAAGTAGAGAAAGACCCTTTCATTACTGCCAGGGAGCATGCTGATGTCATGGGAGATGTGGCAGTCAGGACAATACAAAAGCGCCTACAGAAAGACCTCACAAACCTCTCGTGACGGAGAAAATGCGACAACAGCGTCTTGCTTTCTGCAGGAGGTACGGGCAATGGGCTTTAGAAAATTAGCGGTCTGTGGTATTTAGTGACGGAAGTACGTACATTCAAAACAATATCTAAATGACAGATAAAGGTGAGACATCCAGTGGGTTCTGATCGCTACGACACTAAATACACTGTAAAAACTGTGAAATTTCCAGCAGGTGTAGCCTAATGATGTGGGGTTGTTTCAGTGACCAAAAGGGTAGTGGTGGATTATACTTTTTAGAAAAAATGTGAACATGAATGGTGACTTATATGTAAATGTTCTGAAACATCACATGCTGCCATTTTATGAGAAACATGAGAACCCTCATTTTTTACAGGACGGTGTTCCCTGCCATAGGGTAAAGTGTGTAAAAGAATGGTTTTCTGATAAGGAAATTCAGTTGATTGAGTGGCCAGGGCATAGTCCAGACTTAAATCCAATAGAAAATTTATGAAATCAAATGAAGCAAAAAGTTGGCAAGCTCCCAGTGTCGAGTGTCGATGAGTTAAGTGACAAAATTAGCGCCATATGGAATGACATTGACTTAGAATACTTTACAAAACTGTCTGATAGTATGCCAAGTAGGATTAAGGCTGTTATGAAAGTGAAGGGTAGTATGACAAAATATTAATAATAATAAAATATAGCAGTACCGTATTTGTGTTTAATTTTCTATCATATAGCCTACCTTACACTCTTACTTAAAAAGTAGATGTGACGAGATATCAACGGGTGCGGCCATTTCTTTTGCGCTGACTGTATATATATGTGTGTGTGTGTGTGTGTGTGTATTGTTGTTGTTTTATACTGGATCTTCTGAATTATAGTGGCATATCGACCTATAAAATGTAGGCAGCTCACACGCTACCTTACTAGGCTATAGGACGTTATTGTTCCTTGTGTCACAGGGAGAAAGAAGCCTTAACTTTCATCTCTCCATCCCTCAGAGTTTGCTATTCCTTCTCTCTGCCTCCTTCTTTTGCGGCATATTATCCTAGCTGTTGGGTCGCCATTATATTTTCAACTGTACCATTATTATTACACCATCACGTGCTTATATTTCTCAGATGCTTTGCCTCAGTAAAGCGATTTTTTGTTTATTACACCGATTCGTGTTTTGGTACAGCACACTGTAAATAACTTCAGTCATTTTTCCTAGGATTTTGATTGGGCGTTATTCATTAGACTATGTAAAGACAAGAATTTGAATTAAGTGTTTTTTGCTTAATTGTGGTGTGTTATTGTGTTTAAACAATTTCTGTCGCGAATTTGCAATTCTTTTTGCTCGCACGTTCTGTGGTATTGAGCTCTAGTAGAATTTACGATGTGTGTTAAATTGCTTGTTTATATATACCGTATATAGATTGCGTGTTGTTGTGACCAATGATATTCTGTTAGCTTGCTCACATTTTTCTCTCTTGTTCTGTGTTGTACTGTATATAATCACACGCGATACGCGTTGTTGTATTAGGGTGTTTGGCAAAGTTAAGGGTTCCACCAACTTCCCTGATTGTCATGACGCAGAAGAAATTCAAGTCGTATTGTTTGAGGCCGGACCGGAGGAAAAACAGCCCCACACACGCTACGATTTACTCAAGCCCCGTCCACTTTCCGGCCCGGCATTGAGGTGGACTGAGCGTGTGTGGCCACCTTTAGAGACGTGAGAGATGTGGCCAACCCTTCCTGTGATTGATAACTGGGGACATGGCCTGGGTACTTCGTTTGACAAGTGTATGACTGACCCAAACAGAACCAGGGAGGAAAGTGTATACCCGTACTACGAGATGTGAGTTGCGACACTTCTCTCCCTGGGCTGTTATAAGATTCCACCTCATAGTTCCCCAGTCCTTGTAAGTAGCGTCTATAAATAATGCCCTCAGTTTGTCAGGTGAATGGCTAACTCTCAGTGTGGTATGACACTTTCGCCTTCACTAGTCCTTCGGGATTAAGACTAGGAATACAACCCTCAATCTGGTGAATGTATAGTCGACTCCCCAGTCTCAGACCCCAACATAGCCAGAGAGGAAAGTGTCTCTCGAGTAGTGAGCTGCGACGCGACTCTTCCTCCACCATTACTCTTGTCCTCGTCAAGAAGTTCATCCTCCAACCTGGCATGGGAGATCGGTGAAGAGGGGCAGGTTTCACAGCTGTCCTCGTCTATAAACCTGAGTTCTAATGGACTGTCCTCCTCCACACTACTGCCTGGTGTTGGTAGTATCCCTTCCTCCTCCTTCTCTTGTAGCCGTGGTTTGGAAGGGGAGGCCTCCAAGTGTAGATCCAAGTCTACCTTAGTGCTGTTGTATAGTTTGCTCGGACCGATCTGTGTGTAAGGACCAGCACACAGACTGAACATGTGAATTACAATTGTGGAGGGCATTGTTTTGTACAGTCCCCCACACCTTTGACACAGATAAAATTTCTCCCCATTAAGTGAAAAATAGTATCACTCCATCAATCTCTATATATTTGCTCCGTTGTTTTCTTTACACTAAAACCCATTTGCAGTCGTGTGCCAGTACAGCCGGGTTCACAAATGAAAAGATAATATTAACAAACTTTAAGATGCTGGTGTGGGAGGCTGCATTTCAGGATATGATAAGTCGTGGTATCTTTGCTCAATCATAAAATCAAGAAAATTTTGTAATTATTAAAGAACTTCTTGCCTTTCAAGATAGACACACTATAGTGAGTGGCCGCGTTTATATTTCATTATCTTGGATCAGAGTGGTAAAGGACGGGCGTGAAGGAGAGGAAGATACAACGAGACAAGAAAAGAGGATTGGACAGAATGAGTAACCAATGTAAGGAAGGAAATAAAGTGGTAGCAACTGACTCACCTGACAATGATTAGTGTCAGCCGTGGTCTCAGGACTCCACTTGGTGGTGTTGTTACTGCTGGGGTACCTGTAGTGTTGTTGTTGTTGTTGTTGTTGTTGTGGTGGTGGTGGGGGTGGTTGCTGGTCCCTGGCATGGTGGTGGTGTTGGTTCGGTGTGAGGTGGGTGTTGGGCTTAGGAGGGTTGAGGGTGAGGTTGCGTTTAGGCCGCCCACAACCGTACTGAAGAGTCACCCGAGCATCTAGCGACCCTATCCCATTTTCTCTGAAGGAACTGTGCCACGACAAAATAAAAGAGAAACTTAATATGACCCTGTGATGTAGTCAGAAAATTGGAGATAAAATGAGTCCTTCAAATATTGCCACGAAACCACCTATATATGGAAGGAGCTTGTTTCGTGGCATGGTCAGCAAACCTCTGTATATTTCATACAGTCTATACGGTACATATAAAACATTTGATTGCGTTGCCAGAAGAGTTCTCATTTTAAACAATAATTTATCACATTCGTTTATCATCCTGTCACATTCGTTTATCATCCTGGAAAAAACATCTTCACTAGATAGATGATATCTAGATATCATATATCTTATAATAATCCACCATACATCTTCACTATCCCGTATTTGTAAGTAATATATTCTGATTTGAATGGAATCGACTACAGATATGAGTTATCTAAGGAATTGAAGCGCACGAGTATATGATGATAATGATGATCCTCACTTTATATATTTATCCAGCTGCTATCCACCCATTTTTCTATCTACCAAAATCCAGAGAACAGACATCTGATCAGAGCAATAGGTAAGATGTATGGGTAGTGACGACCCCACCCACACAAATTCCTGATCTTTCTTTACCCATCCACCAAATGAGTACGGTAGTAACGATGTTGTCACCGGTTGTAGTGGTATCCTTCCCTAACATAACGAGAATTAGTGTCAGGAAATACATCTGGCCACAAAACCACAGAAGTAGGAAAAGATATAGCCTATAGAGAAGCAAGACCCATCCAACATGTTCACTACATAACATTCAAACATTTAATCAGTCCATCCATGTTTTGGTAGATTGGTCGTCAGCTTATCCACCAACGAGGCCCCTCACTCGAGTGCAACATAGATAAAAGTTGCTTCCACCAGATGACGACAAACTCATTATGGTGGTGACTTCATCAATTACTGTTAATGGTACTGCATAATATTTTTGGCCCATATTTTTTACATTTAGTTAAGTGTTAAAGACGGTGATAATGAAGTGGTATTGGTAGCTAGTGCTGGCCATCCTGCTGTTGAGTGTGGGATTCACCTACATCGGATTAGGCCTCATGGATATCTTTTGGTTGTGTATTTTCGCGACTCTCTGCTTGTTACATACCTTCTGGTGTCTCTGCCGCACCTGGTATCAACCATATCCTTCCAAGCAACCATATGCTACCTAGCAATCATATGCTTCCTAGCAATCATATGCTTCCTAGCAATCTCTCTCAAGCATTCATTCCCATACTGATGATATCACTCAAAACGCCAACTCTTGTAAGCTGTGTGCTATATTTCATCAGCAAGCCAGACATTCTTGGTATTTTCCTAGCCAAGGCAAGCTTTTCCCCCACTGCAAGCATTTTTATCGGCCTAAATCTTTGCTGTCGAACACAGACCTGTACCCCAGAGTAACGGTGCTGGTCGACAGTGGCCATGAAGTGACTCTGAACTACTTGGCTAAATCTTGGGCGAAGAGGAACCAAGGGAGACTGTCGTTGATGCAAAGAGCGGCAGCCCGGAAATTAGAGGCGTAGGGTCGTCTGATTGTGGACATAAGAGCCTTGGCGCCTCAGTTACACCATAAAGATTTGCTTGGGTAGGGGGCATATGGCGGTGTGTACAAGATACAGCTGAAAGATGTACCCTACCTGCTCTGCCTCAAGCTGTTGAAAACCGCTCACGCCCTGGACTGCACCATGCACGAAGCTAATGCTCTGGCAATAACAAAGAACATAAGAGGAGTGCCACGCCTTGTGGCCGTCAGTCTAGACCCCCCTGCAATCATTATGACAATGCATGGTACAGTTAACCTAGTTGCGCTATGCCGAATGATGCCAAATGAGTATGTGCTCCTTAGGATCATGCACTCTGTTTCAGGCACCTTGGCTGCCTTCCACAAACTCGGCCTTAGTCATAACGATATAAAGGCCGATAACATTACAATATGCGGTGGTTTAAACGCCTCAAACACCACAGCCACCTTGGTCGACCTGGGTCTTCTCACCCGTCATGGAGAATACCCTTTCGGCATGTTACCCCGTCGTGATGGAAAATCTTTCTACGCCCCCGAGTTGATGCGTGCCGAGATGCCCACCTCAGAGGCCACTGATATGTACTCATTTGGCTACTTGTCAAGGTGCCTGATGCCTCTGATGAGAGAATCCCGCCCAATGATATCAAAACTGGTACACCGAGCTCTAGGCGACCCTTCAAAGCGCCCCACCTTCCATCAGGTCAGAAAAATTATCAGAAAGGCTGCAGACTAGTTAAATGCCTGGCCCTCAGATGTTTCCCCCTCAAAATACTGAGCAATCCTCCATGATGTACTGAAGGATGGATTCAACTAGCACCCCATTCTATTAAACACGGCAGACAGGTTTGAGGACATTTTGAATGAAGGTTTGTAAAGTGGTTCAACTTGCCGTGACCTCTTGAACCTTTAGGACCGGGACACACGGGCGTTTTGTGGTCGCCATACAAGGACCACACACAGTAGTGGGAAAGTGGCGTCCCATAAGTTTCCATTGTTCTGAGGCCAACCCTAAGGGCAAAATGCAATTTGGAGAAATCGGTAACTAAAATCTGTTGGTTATACGAGTAAGGTAGAAGGGACCATACTCAGTGCTTACTGTATATACTGGGTTCCTTCTTCATCCAGCTGCACATTCATGTTCAACGCACATTACGCTCTCAATATGCATCAATAACAATACTATATATTATACAAGGAAGGATGTGTTCTGTTACTGGATAGTTTTTTGGTATTTTGGCTTCCCTTCGAACTAATTCTCTTTCAATTCTTCGACTGTCCCAACATGCAAACACTATTTTGGGTTTATGTAAATTGATGAGAGGCACAGACACACACAAACAAACACATACTCATACACCCGTACACACACACACACACTCATACACCCGTACACACACACACACAATCCTACTAACCCTGATGGTAGACGTGGGGACGAGGTGATGGTCATGTCTCTGGGTGGCATGGGTGAAGCTGTGGACGAGGCCTTTGACACTCGACGCGACACAACAGACCTGAAACGTAATCTTTTGTGGTAGTTCTCTCTGTCTCTCTCTATTTTCATTTGGTATCCTCATCCATTTCAATTAACTACTGTAGTTCCCATTCAGGGGGTTAAATTAATGTGTTGATAAATTCGAAGATAAAAATACCTCTAAACTAATAGTCCAAGCAACAGGCTGCTTGATCTAACTTCATTTGACCTTTTCCCTATCATTAGTTTGGAGGGACCAGCAGACTCCATTGTGCCGGGGACTATTAGAACTCATCATTTGAATTGGAGCACGCAGCAATGATTTCCAGCCGGTATATTTATTGCCTTACGGCCCGAAATTAGCATAAATGTATTGGTTTTAAGGTGTTCACGTCCCACAACTTACCTGATGGAGAGGGTGTCAGATCCCCTACACCGTCCGCCTGTTATCGTGTTCTCGTTGAGGGAGGTGACGAACGAGTGGGCTTGAGGGGGCTGCTGGTGGTACAGGCAGGGCATGAACGTCACCAGGAAGGTCCGACGATACTGTGGCGATTCGTGGAAGGAAATAATGAGGGTTGGTTTTTCGGGGAAGGAGAGGAGAGCTACAGTAATGAGTAATGGGTTCACACACACATACAAACACTCATTTATTCACACACACACACTCACACACATTCGCTCAAACACACACGAGCTCATTCACTGACTCACACACGCAAGCACACACACACACACAGACACAACAACTCTCACACTAATTCACTCGCACACACACACACACACCCTCTCACTGACTCACACACACAGGGGCACCATGAAAGGAAGGAACTGAAAGGAAAGGGGAGAAATGAGAAGAAGGAGACCAAGGAAAAGAAAAGATTGAGGAAGTGACAGTGAAATGAGAAGAAAAAATGTGAGCATAGGAGAGGGAAGAGATAAGAGGTAAAAGGAAAGAGGCAAAGAGGGAAAGAAGGGCAAGAGAGTTCTGAAAAGGATAATAAAGAGGGGGAAATATATTGCAGAAATAGATAAATAAATAACACGTGAAGGGATAGATAGGGAAGGAATTAATAGAATGAGAAGATAAAGAAATATTATTAACTGTACGGATGTAGCCTAGGTGCTGATGAAAAAAAGGTAAAAAAATAACAGAAAAAACATTAATTATACTTGAGGGAGCGTGGAAAAACGCCATAATCAAATTAGACATCAAGGAGAGGGAGGAATTATAAAAAAATATGTTATATAAAGGAAAAATATTGAGCTCAGGGAGGGAAAGGGAGGCCATGGGAAGGAAACCGAGGTAAAAGATAGACTTGTATTCTTGTAATCTGAGAAACTAAATATGAGTTAGGGATAAAAGTTTAATGCTATTTTTGTTAACGGAGGATGAAGAGGAACTGGATGTAAAAATGATTCCATCAGTTATGTAATTTGAGAGGATAATGAACTACTAGACTCCATTTTACTTCAGGCATTAATATGATATCTTTGATTAGACTCTTACTCTATAATCTTTCTCTGTCTTTCCATTTTTTATCCTCCCTTCTCTCTTTCCTTCATTACTTTTCTCCTCCCCTCCGTTTTTTCCTCCATTCCTTTTTCCTCCCTTCCTTCTTTCCTCCCTCCGTTTTTTCCCTCCGTCCTTTTTTCCTCCCTTCCTTCTTTCCTACCTCACTTCCTTTTCTCCTCCCTTCCTTCTTTTCTCCCTTCCTTCCATCTCTACTACCTACTAC
The DNA here is from genome assembly GCA_033782935.1 of Petrolisthes cinctipes. Lineage (NCBI taxonomy): Eukaryota > Metazoa > Arthropoda > Malacostraca > Decapoda > Porcellanidae > Petrolisthes > Petrolisthes cinctipes. The sequence goes on along the minus strand of JAWQEG010008217.1, from coordinate 6,007 downwards.
CATTACCATCCCATAAAAAACCACTACCATACCTACTACTACCATCCCATAAATGACCACTACCATACCTACTACTACCACTACCATACCTACTACCACTACCATCCCATAAATGACCACTACCATACCTACTACTACCATCCCATAAATGACCACTACCATACCTACTACTACCACTACCATACCTACTACCACTACCATCCCATAAATGACCACTACCATACCTACTACTACCATCCCATAAATGACCACTACCATACCTACTACTACCACTACCATACCTACTACCACTACCATCCCATAAATGACCACTACCATACCTACTACTACCATCCCATAAATGACCACTACCATACCTACTACTACCACTACCATACCTACTACCACTACCATCCCATAAATGACCACTACCATACCTACTACTACCATCCCATAAATGACCACTACCATACCTACTACTACCACTACCATACCTACTACCACTACCATCCCATAAATGACCACTACCATACCTACTACTACCATCCCATAAATGACCACTACCATACCTACTACTACCACTACCATACCTACTACCACTACCATCCCATAAATGACCACTACCATACCTACTACTACCATCCCATAAATGACCACTACCATACCTACTACTACCACTACCATACCTACTACCACTACCATCCCATAAATGACCACTACCATACCTACTACTACCATCCCATAAATGACCACTACCATACCTACTACTACCACTACCATACCTACTACCACTACCATCCCATAAATGACCACTACCATACCTACTACTACAACCATCCCATAAATGACCACTACCATACCTACTACTACCACTACCATACCTACTACCACTACCATCCCATAAATGACCACTACCATACCTACTACTACCATCCCATAAATGACCACTACCATACCTACTACTACCACTACCATACCTACTACCACTACCATCCCATAAATGACCACTACCATACCTACTACTACAACCATCCCATAAATGACCACTACCATACCTACTACTACCACTACCATCCCATAAATGACCACTACCATACCTACTACTACCACTACCATCCCATAAATGGCCACTACCATACCTACTACCACTTGGACTGTATCACGAATTCATGTGCTCAGCTGTACACTACATAAATTACAAGGGGGTATTACACTGTCTATAAAACTGGACGAAATGATTCCTCTAAACTATTCCCAGCAACAACAGATCACCATTATAGATATATATATATGTGTTAATCTGGTCCTGTTTTCCTGACATATACTTTGGAGGACTCAAGGCACTCCAATGTACAGTCGGCAGCATAAATTCACGTCCATCTCATGTACTTAATATTTGCTAATATGACCAGATAGTTGCATTCTGAACCAGTTTTTATTCCAACAACATACGTAATTTACCATATGAGAACTATATCTGTCATCTCTGTATTAAAATTGTATTACAACATCACTATAGCTAATACATACACAGGTGGAAATGAAGCGAACTTATGCTACCGACTGTACCAAAAGTATACTACGGTATCGCTTTAGTTAAGGGGAGAACTTCTTTTTGGTCAATTTTTGGATGGGCTACAGATTCTTCCAAATTCAAGTCACCACAATGTTGATAATTAATAATGGAAATGGTTCGTGGCATAGTTTGGAGGATTCAGTAGCCCTCCAATATTTACTCAAAAGAGGTTCTCCCCCCCCCCCTGTTTCTGGCTAAAATCTGTATTAATTAACATGTATATACTCGGCCATTTTTAATTTGAGGTGATAATTATTAAATTCATGAAATACTTTATAGTGAGATGTTTATGTTTGTTTTTGCTGGTAAATAAGTTTGGCAATATTGAAGGTAATTACGTCCCATTCTATACTAAATTATTGTTAATGGAATGCCGTTCAGGTTGCCACTAATAAGAGTGTTGTTGTTGATTGCTGTTGGGAAATTCGCTGGCCTACAAATTTGGTCCACAATATATTAATTATCTCCTTAAGGGGGTGCGGGAATAGGGGGACAGGCTTGGGGGGGGGGTTAGTGGGGTGCGGGAGTAGGGGACAGGCTTGGGGGGGTTTAGGGGGGTGCGGGAGTAGGGGACAGGCTTGGGGGGGTTTAGGGGGTTGCGGGAGTAGGGGACAGGCTGGGGGGGTTAGGGGGGTGCGGGAGTAGGGGGACAGGCTTGGGGGGGGGTTTAGGGGGGTGCGGGAGTAGGGGGACAGGCTTTCTACCCACCCCAAGCCTGTCCTCCTAACCCCGCACCCCCCAAACCCCCCCCCCCCCCCAAAGCCTGTCCCCTACTCCCGCACCCCCTTAAATAATACTTCTCTTCTTTCCTTCACACCCATTATATAGTTAACTCTGTCCTTTTCCATCTTCCTATATATTTATTACTCTATATTTTTTCTCCAAACTTCAGCATCCACTCTGAACCCTCCATTCCAAACTTTTTCATCACTGCTCTCATTTCCTTACTACACCTCCACTCCTACACCTCCTTTCCCACTCTTAACCACTCTCCTAAAATCAAGCTCCTCTCTCACCTCTTCTGATTTCACACTTACTCGCCTACGGTACTTATCATATTTCTCATTCATTCATTCATTTGCACCTCCCTTGTACTCATTTTTTTTTTCTTATCACATACGAGTAGGCTATTTCTTTCCCTGGCCCTTCTCCACCCTTTTACCTTTTAAATCTTCATTATTTCTTCCAGCTTCACTTCTACTCTCCTTCTCAGTCCTTTCTCTCTTCCTCTAAAGTTCTAAACCCTCTATCCTTCCTCCTTCACCACATTAGTCCCCAACTTTCCACCTCACAACACGCCTCTCATACTCTTTCTCTTGTGCACCATATCCCTCCTTAAGGGGGTGCGGAAGTAGGGGACAGGCTTGGGGGGGGGGGAGGTGAGGGAATACGGGGACAGGCTTGGGGAGGGGGGTAGAAAACCTGTCCCCTATTCCCGCAACCCCCAAGCCTGTCCCGTTACTCCCGCGCCCCCCAAAACCCCCCATCACACTCCTAGCTCCCCCCCCCCCATCACACTCCTAGATCCCAGCCTCCATCACACTCCTAGATCCCCACTCCATCACACTCCTAGATCCCCACTCCATCTCACTCCTAGATCCCCACTCCATCACACTCCTAGATCCCCACTCCATCACACTCCTAGATCCCCACTCCATCACACTCCTAGATCCCCACTCCATCACACTCCTAGATCCCCACTCCATCACACTCCTAGATCCCAGCCTCCATCACACTCCTAGATCCCCACTCCATCACACTCCTAGATTCCCACTCCATCACACTCCTAGCTCATCACACTCCTAGATCCCCACTCCATCACACTCCTAGATCCCCACTCCATCACACTCCTAGATCCCCACTCCATCACACTCCTAGATCCCAGCCTCCATCACACTCCTAGCTCCCCACTCCATCTCACTCCTAGATTCCCACTCCATCACACTCCTAGCTCATCACACTCCTAGATCCCCACTCCATCACACTCCTAGATCCCCACTCCATCACACTCCTAGATCCCCACTCCATCACACTCCTAGATCCCAGCCTCCATCACACTCCTAGCTCCCCACTCCATCTCACTCCTAGATTCCCACTCCATCACACTCCTAGCTCATCACACTCCTAGATCCCCACTCCATCACACTCCTAGATCCCCACTCCATCACACTCCTAGATCCCCACTCCATCAGTACCATCACATTCCTAGATCCCCACTCCATCATACTCCTAGCTCCCCCCCCCCCCTCACCACCCCCTCCCTTCACACCCAATCCCCTGAGCCAGTCTCTGGGGTTTACAGTGGGTAGGGTGGCGTCATCTCGCTAACTCACACACCACCATCTTTTCTCTCTCCGTTAAGGGGTACTTGAGACTGGGAGGGAAAAATAAATTAAACTGATTACCTTTGGGGCTCCCTGCTCTTTATCATCACGGACAGGAGTGGAGGGAAGGAGAAAGGTTGGGAAGGTGGAGGGAAGGAGGGAAGAAGTGCGTGGGTGTAGATAAAAGAGGAGAGGGAGGAATGGAGAGAAGTACGGATGTTTGAGGAGGAGGGAAGGAGGGAGCCAGAGAGATAGGGAGGAATATGGAGGATGGGTTCTGAGGGAAAAGTGGTGGTCATTGGGAGATAAGGGAGGGAAAGAGTGTGTGGGAATTGTTTCTGGAAGGAGGGAAGGGATGGATGTTGATGTTGAGTAGAATACGGTATGAGGAAAGAGAGGGATGAAATGGAAGGGATGAAGGGAGAAGAAAGGGAAAGATGAACTGGTGACGGGGAGAGGAGAGTTCTTACATTCTTATGACAACATAGAAAATTTTTATAGTCAGAAATAATCAAAGAAACTATTTTTTCATTAATTTATATTGTTCTTTTAAACTGCGTTATCAATCCATTCATTTTTGAAGTCATATTAATTTCGTAACACACTTTGATAACCATGTTTTTATACTTGGTTAATCTATCGTTACTTTAGAAATTCTATTATTCATAGGACTCTTAGTTGCCTTATTGGATTATTGTACCTTTAAATATACAGCTATGTCCTTTATCAAACCAATAGGGTAATATCTACTACCATAAACAATACCAATAGAAAAATTAAGCCATCTAATGGAGTCCCACAGGAAGACTAGACTCCCCTTCGACTTCCTGTGCCGGCCAGGCGTGGAAAAATATTGCCTTTCCTTTACGTTCTAACAGTTAGTTTCCTGGCGGGTTACTCTTCTCCACCTATACTCTTATTTTCTGTAGACGATCATATTGTGTTTTGTTGATGAGCTTTTTTGTATCTCTGTCTATTTCTATTTGTCTCTATCTATCTATAACTGTCTCTGTTTATTTCTCTCTGTCTGTCTATCACTGTTTTATCTCTGTCTCTCTCTCTCTCTCTCTCTCTCTCTCTCTCTCTCTCTCTCTCTCTCTCTCTCTCTCTCTCTCTCTCTCTCACATATTCTCTCTGTCATCTATCTTACTCTTTCATTCTGTGTTATATCCCCCCTCCCTCCTCCCTTCCCATCATTCTGTCTTTGTCCTCCTTGTCTTCTTCACACATTTGCATACTCTCCCTCCTTCCCTCCCTTTATGAATTCCATGTCACTACTCACCCTCCCTCATTCTTATCACCCTATCCAGTCCTTCCTTCTCTCGACCCATCCAGAAGTCCTTCCTCTTCTGCTGACACTAATTCTCTCTCCTAATTCTCTTCTATCATTCCATTTATTCTTTTCTTTCTCCTCCCCAGTTTTTCTTTTTCATCTATCATTCCATTTTATTCTTTTCTTTCTCCTCCCCATTTCTTCTCTACTCCTTTTGTCTTTCCTTCCTTTCTTTCTTCCTTCATTCATTCATTCGTTCCTTCTTATTGTCTATTTTCATCATCATCTGGTTGTTATCTCTCTCCCTCTCGAGTTCTTCTCTTTCTCCTCCAGTTCCTTCCTTCTCCCCCTCCAGTTCCTTCCTTTCTCTTCCCCTTCTGTTCCTCTTTTTTTCTCGTAGTGTAGTTGTCTCTTCTCTTTTTCCCTTTTTACAGTTCGAAAATTTACGAGGGTTAATGTAGTGTGGATAGATTTAGAGGCAACTCATCATTCCATGTTATACCAAGATAGAGACTACGCAAATTTGGTTGATTTTGGCAATTCCCTGGGTGCCATATGACCACGCTGTTGCGGCGTCTAAATTCAATCAATCAATCAATCAATCAATTTGGGCAGTTTCCTCTCATTTGTTTGAAATAATCGATAACCACCTATTTGTCGAAGGTATCCCTCTCTCTAAACAACCCAGGAACCCAGACTATCCCTCCCCCCTACCCAGGAACCAAGCCCCCAACCCAGGAACCCAATACCCCCCCCCCCCCAGCCCAATAGGGAAATGAGTGGATATATTAATGTCCTGGTGTTGTGGAATAGGAGCTCTTAAGGGGAGCACCTATTTTTGGAGGGAAATTACAG
>JAWQEG010008216.1:7500-63790 GCA_033782935.1 Petrolisthes cinctipes | reverse complement strand
CTCGCTCTAAACCCTTCAAATTGAAAATCCACCAGTATCAAACCCAGAAAATTAACCTCAAGAACGCTTAACTCTACAAATAAAAACCCCACTATCCAAGCCCTTCTGATAATAGTCACAAATGCCAAGCCCTGGAAATAGCACCCACCACTATATCTAATAACCCAGCTGCACTTCCACCTCTACCTGTCCATTCAACCAAGACGATCCTTTCCTCATTTATTCTTCATCCTTCAATCACCCCGACTTCATGCATGCACTATCCTTCCTTCATCTCTAACCTATCTTTCGTTTACTCTTCCCCAAAATAAATAATATGAATTTCCAGGCACTTTTATTAATAATGATTACAAAAAGGGAATGATATGCAATGAAAAATCAGTCAACATAAAATATAACCAAAGCATAGAACTACTGAAAACGTTAAGTAAAGTTAACACACAATATATACAGTATATATATATATATATATATATATATATATATATATATATATATATATATATATATATATATATATATATATATATATATATATATATATATATATATATATATATATATATATATATATAATAATAATAATAATAATGCTACACACTGGATGCGCCCTGAGACCAGACCTTCTTTCTCCCAGTGGAATTAACATGTTAGTCTGGTGGAGTAAATGGTATCTGATGTTGTCAATACGCGCTTGCCTGGTTGTCAGACCTCGTGTTAACACCGCAACAGTATTGGGTACAAATTGGCTCTTGTCTGAAGCTTCGAACTAACTCTCCTCCTCCTTAATTCTCTTACCTCTCGTCCTCTCTAACCTCCCCCCCCTCCCCTCCCTCCCCCCCCCCTCCCCTCCCCTCCCTCCCCACGTATTCGCTAACTCTTGCACCTGTCGTGGCTCAGGGTCATAAACCAGGGATGTGTGGGTTCAGTTCCTTACTACTACGGGGATCTTGTGTTACATAACCTTTATGGTTTAGAACAGTTAAAAATTATTCATAAAAGGTGAGAGGTTAATCTCATGTGATATGAATCCATAATGTTATTGCTGAGAGAAGAGCCCATTGATGTTGATGTCACACTCAGTCCTGTACTACACACACACACATATATACAGAGAGAGAGAGAGAGAGAGAGAGAGAGAGAGAGAGAGAGAGAGAGAGAGAGAGAGGGAGGACGGACTTAAGCACAAGTGTCATATAAACTTTAGATGCTCTCCGTTCACCTATAAACTCCTATAATACAGAGTCCTTTAAGATACGAGATACATATTATTTATGTACAGATTTAATTCATCAGTAGAATATAATCAGTAACGTACATGCATTCATCTTTAATAGAAGACGATCAGCATCATTACGAATTTCTGAATAGCAAGAAGGAGACTTATGACAATACAATAGTAACGATACTTCAAGACGATGAAAACGACAAGAGTAGTAAAAGAATATGAAGAATAATAACACCTAACAACACTGACACGTTCTTATCACTGGTCTCATCATTCAATACCATTAATCAGTGCGTTAATTGCAAGCAGCCGAGATGGCGATACAGATAAAGAGTCGTGATAAAGATAAGAAGAAGCCGGTGTTATCTAGGCGGTGGTAGCAGACTGGGTGTTGTTCGTCTGGTGTGTGTGTGTGTGTGTGTTGGCTTCACCACATTCTTCACTTGTCTCCACCAATCGTAAACATCCAGGTGAAAGGTGCACAGGGATGAGAGGGAGGCGAATGGGTGAGATAGGGGTAAATTAAGAGGGAAGAGGGGGAACGAACTCTTGGGGGGGAAGAGAGTGTTTGGAAGTGAAACGGAAAAGAAACAATAGAGACGAGGTGATGATTGGGAAGAAGTGTTGTAAAGTATCGGGAATGGTGTTGAGTGGGCACTACTTTTCTCAAAAATTAACAACCAACAATGAGTTACAAAGCCACATAAGTTCAGCGATCGAATAACATTGAAATATCACTTTACGTACTGCTGTATATCATGTTAATGGTTCACTATTAGTCGCATCAGTTAAGAAAAGTTGACTGTTAACAGGACCCCAAACGTCGATGGTCTCGGTGTACTGGTGAACACAAGCTCAATCTACAGCTTCCTTACCATAGCCAGCAGAGACTTCATTAATATTCCTTGCACTGTACCAACATCAGCACCATGTGTTTCTCGTATCTTACAGTCAACAATAAAGTCAGGTATTCCTCGTATCCAAACCAACAGGAAGGTTTGATAGCCTCCTTATCTTAAGCAACAAAGGTCCAAGATTTCCCCTAGTGTTAGCAAAGGTATGGCAGTCAGGGCCACAGTGTGACGCATATTGGCAGCTTAGAATTGCCTGGCCAAACCAGTTCCCAGGGGTGTGGTAATTAATGACGGCTGGTGGGTGGCATCCACTGGCCCAACAGAGTAGAGTTGTTCTTTCTTGACAATCTCACAAAATGTTCTGACAGCATTATAAAAGTTCTATTTATATATTTCTATCAACCAAGGAGAAAATAGAGTACTCTCATTTCGTAAAGGTGATAAACTATGACATCTTAACTGGCTGTGTGATTTTGTGTTGGAGTTTCTGTGTTTTGGTAACCTTTACTTTATACTATACTTTAATAAGCGAAACCTGAACTTGGTCTATCAACCTTAATTGCCTCCAAAAACTAGATTTGGTTTGGTTTTATGTGTATTAAATAATAATTGTTTATTTAATTATATTTGAAAATTTTCTTTCATATTGTAATTTCTTAGTTTTTCGCATTTGATTCATTCGTAATTTTAATGTTCCGGATATACCAGTCTGAAGTCGAGATTAAGTTAATTCCATGATTCACACACGTCTAGGCCTTATCCCTTATCTTTATTTGTATTTTATGGTCTGGCTGGAACAACCTGGATGGGGTCCATAGGGAATCTTGATGGGGTTCCTATGTGAGAAGCTTCCTGGTACGACATTACAAGCTCTGTGTCATCTTTCCTTACTACAGTCATCTTCATTTCATTCAGTACAGTATTTATTTCAGACATCATCCCAATCTTACTTGAATGCTTGAAATGTTACTATACATGACATTCATTAAAATCGATGTTTGTTTATGAAATTTCTGCAAATATAAAAAAAACTTGATGGCAGTCAACCTACTCCCTTAACTTGTAATTGCAAGGTGTTCAAAAGATCTTCTCAAAGTTCCAGAAGTACTGCTGTAAATTGGACGTGAGTGAGTGAGTGAGTGAGTGAAGGGAGGGTTGGGGTGGGGGTGGGGAAGATGGTAGTAGCCAGCACGCACACAAACTCCAGATCAAGTGATTAAATGCTAATTCCCCCACGATAACATCTTCATTGCCCCCGGAACGATTACGAGTGGGCCGGCCAGCGAGATGCATCATTAGGGCATTCCTCAACGTGGTCGGCCTCTTGCCACCACGGCACTGCTGGACAACCCTCACATTTTATTGCTTGTTATTGGGGGCTGAGATCAATAGGTTGTTGTACTGCTTTTCTTTAACTGGCTGGGATGATGGTTGAAGGAATCGTTGGTGTTTGTTTACTTTCTCTATTGAATGTGAGAACTGATATGGCTTCTGGAGTTAGAAATTACACTGACATCATGGGTAGTATAGTGCTTGTTGTCTTTATACGTAAGGAGTGAAGTGGCTGTTTGAGTAAGTGGCTCTTTATTACACATGCATTTTACCCATAGAGGACATATCAAGTAATTTACTAAAGGCAGAGAGGAGAGTCCAAACTGTACCGGTAGATGTATCTGGTTCTTGGGTTATTAAGTCCATCCACTGCTAACCCCACCGTCTTCGCCTGCCACAGGAAGGAGAGAAGAAATTGGGTGCCTTAGGGGAGGATGCCGTTGCGTGGATTCCTGAATTTATATATATAAACTCGATCGATCCATATTAGTTTTTGCTCAGATAAGGATGAGATGCAAAGTAGGAGTTTTACAGGTTCGGTTGCCAATTTAGTCAAGACATCTCCCTCAATTAAACCAATTTCTTTAGTTCTATTGCCGAGATTTTATGGTTGCCTTGGTTAGGTCGCTCGGAGGGAAGGGGGGGGGGGGAGGGAGGTGCTTGTAATTGGCTGGTGCCGGTGGTGTTCGTCTTGTAACTGGTTGCAATTGGAGAGAGAGAGAGAGAGAGAGAGAGAGAGAGAGAGAGAGAGAGAGAGAGAGAGAGATGTGAGTAAGATGGTAAAAGTACTACATATTTACATAGATATCACATATTCAAACCCTTTCGAGATGTTTTCACGCACTTTTGTAAACATTACCATCGAACACAATATTATATCCATATATACCTTCACCTGTCCTAAACAATCCTCAGGCAGCAAGGATAGGATAGGATAGGGATTCAATGGATGGACGTTTCATCTTACTTCCATAGACTTGAGGAAACAGTAGCGATTCAAAATTTCTCGCCCATTCAGCACGTATGTAGGATAAAAAAAAAAAAAAATCGTTGTTAAACATTTTACACGCCGTTGTATTCGTTCTTCATTGATGCTGGAGGCAATTTGTTCTCCTTTCAAGTATAAAGTGAAACAAGAAGATTACTAGGGAAGTTAGAGTGGTTAAAAAAAAAGAAGTGATATACTGCAGAAACAAATAATAATAGTAGTACATAGCCAGGTTAGTTATTTTTTTATTTTATTTTTATTATTGTTTCGTTCTCCATTCCCCTTCCATGACATCGCCTCCCGGCCACTGCCATGGACACTATACCGCTGACTGACTGACTGACTGACTGGTTGGCTCGCTCGCTACGGGTAATCCTTGCACACCTATATATACCGGAAGGCCGAGGGATTACGACGGCACGGTGAGCTTAAGGGGAGATTTTTTTCTACTTGGCAAATTGGAAGGTTACCGATTCCTCCTAACTATGCCAGGAAACAGACGCCCTATATAGTATTAATAAGGGATGTGTTTCGTGGCATAGCTTGGAGGAATTTCTAGAGACTTTCCAATTCGCCAAACAGAGAGTCTCCCCTTACTTACTTAAACCCTCACTGAGCCTCCTGCCAACGGTATGATATATGGAGTGCTGTGAGGGCTGTGTGGAAGGCATATTACGAGTGACATGCATGGTGAGTTGGGGATAGATAGGTACACAGAGATAGGTAGATAGATAGATACATAGCTTTATTGATAGATGGATAGGTAGGTAGACATATAGACAGAGATAGATGGATAGATATACAGCTTTATTGAATGATGGATAGATAGGTTGGACAGATAGACAAAGATAGATAGATAGATATTCAGATTTATAGATAGATGGATAGATAGATAGTTAGATTAATGCATAGATAGATAGGTATATTAATGTATAGATGGATAGATAGATAGTTAAATTAATGCATAGATGGATTGATAGATAGTTAGATTAATGCATAGATGGATAAGCAGGTTGGTAGAGAATGGTAATCAAAACAAATAGAACAAAATTTAATTATTTAGGTGTAAATTTGTGTTGAGAAAGAAGGCGTGCGAGCAAGGATAGATTGAGATAGATACATACATACATGGAGATACAGAGAGAGTGAGAAAATAAGAAGAAAAGAGAGCAGAGAGGAAAGAAAACGAGTAATATAAACAGAATATATAAAGAAAAGAAAGCACAGTCGAGGCAAGCAAGCAAGAAGAGAATAATGCTAATTGATGCTTGGAGAGAGAGAGAGAGAGAGAGAGAGAGAGAGAGAGAGAGAGAGATGTATTAGGTCCGTGGTAATGGTAGAGAGAGAGAGAGAGAGAGAGAGAGAGAGAGAGAGATGTATTATAGGTCTGTGGTAATGGTAAGAGAGAGAGAGAGAGAGAGAGAGAGAGAGAGAGAGAGAGAGAGAGATGTATTAGGTCTGTGGTAATGGCAAGGAGTGAGTACCGTAGTGGAGCACCTGTCTGGCTATCTGTCATTCGCCTCGTATCATCAGCACAGAGTTATGTCCAGTGCAAAGTGAAATTTCTTTTATTAAATCCTGACTTACCGTTGCTAATAAGGAGGTTTTTCAGCGGCGAGTGGTCATTATAATCTGCTCCATTTATGCCTCATCCTTGTATGTACCTAATGCCAAGCCGACCCCCTGCCCCCCTTCTACCCCCCCCCCCTCCCCCCCTTCTCGCCCCCTGCCCCCATTTCTCACCCTCCCTCTACACATCTTGCAACCTGCCCCCCCCCTCCCTCCTCCCAGACAAATCCATGCAATCCCGCCGACCTTAGTAATTTTCCCCCCTCTCCCCCCCCCTCTCGTCCCCCCCCTCTTGCCCCCCCCTCTTACCCCCCCTCTTGCCCCCCCCCCTCTTACCCCCCTCTTGCCCCCCCCTCTTACCCCCCTCTTGCCCCCCCCCTCTTACCCCCCTCTTGCCCCCCCCTCTTACCCCCCTCTCTTACCATCCCCCCTCTTCCCTCTCCCCTCTCCCCCCCCATACCCTCCTATCCCTCCCTCTCCCCTCTCCTCCCCAGACAAACCCAAGCAAGTCCTGAGTCCCCACCCCATCCATTGCTCGCCACTCCAACCCATTACCTCACCGTACCTCACTCAGCCACAACCTCAATCATTCTGTTCCCCACCCTACCCATCTTACAGTTCCTTGTGCCAACTTGCATATTTAATTGTTGTGTTATGTACTGATTTTTTTTTTCTTTTTTTTTTTTGATCCTTCAAGAGAACCAACATAAAATATTTTTTTCTCTCTCTCTCTCTACTATGAAAGACTTGGGACACATGCTGGCCGTGTATGGGAATTGGAGGCTTCTGATTCCTCCCGACTATACCACGAAACACGCTCCTTACATATAGGTGGTGTTACGTGGCAATATTTGAAGGACTCGTTTACCTCCACTTTTCTGACTACAACACAGGTTCCCTTAACTGTTAAGGGGGTGCGGGAATAGGGGACAGGCTGGTGGGGGGTTGGGGGGGTGCAGGGGTAGGGGGGACAGGGCTGGAGGGGTGGGTTAGGGGGTTGCAGGAATAAGGGACAGGCTTTCTACCCACCCCAAGCTTGTCCCCCTATTCCCGCACTCCCCCAGTCCACCTCCAAGCCTGTCCCCTACTCCCGCACCCCCTTAAGGACGACGTAGAAATACTGTATAGTCTGACACATACAGGCTCTACTTGCATGCACCAAACAGCGAGAGAACGGAGGGACGTGCCATAATCAGCGTTTATTGTAATATATAAACTGTCTGACAATATACTGCATGCATAATTGTGGTTTTTAAACTTATTTTCAAATAATCATGTTAACAAGACGCTTTATTAATCATTTAAATTTGGTGACCCTTTTGTTTTCTTGGAGAATGTGATATCAACAATGGGACGAGTGGAACATCTCCTTAACAATAACAAATAATACAAAAAGGTCTCATCATAATATTGGTTGGACTTCATGACCATTTATACAATTGTAGGCACCATTTACCTAATATCCAGGAAGCATTCATGACATGCACTTCCTTGGAGGTTATATACATCATTAATTAAACAGGGACAAGATCATTTCATTCCAGCAATTTCAGCAATACAACCTCCCAAGATATAAACGGCTTCAAATTGTTCCTCATACAGCGCCCATTTATATAATAAGTGTTACAAATAATAATCTTGAAGGAAGGTTTAGACATTGTGACTATGGGGCTGAAAAAAAAACTTGTTGTTGTTAGCTTCAACCAGTTGTAGATGGTTTTTAGTTATTTTAGATTAGACGGATTTTTTTGTGTAAAGTTAGATGTAATTATTATCGGCACAACAGTAATGGTCTTAACTTTAACTTGAGGGATAAGCAAAAACCTGCGATGAATATTTGAACTAATATGAAACGATTTGACATGTCAGGAGAGAACCCCGTTGCCTAAAAGTATAAATATAAGAGGAATCAGTATCCGGCCAATTTTAGCGACCAGAGACTATAGACTACAGTATACCCAAGGTTCGGGCATCATCAGCAGCAGGGTATAGAGGGAAGCAGTAGTAGTAGTAGTAGTAGTAGTAGTAGTAGTAGTAGTAATAGGAAGAGGTCATTGTCACATTCCCCGTTGCAGAATCAATAAGCGGACTGTCCACCTGTATTGATGACTTTGCAAAACCCAGAGCGGCGCCTGTACTGTGCCAAGCGATGATGGGACTTACGCTAATGACATTCTGTTCCTCTCCCCTCTAGTTCCTCTCTTCCCTCCCCCTCTCCTTCCTCCCCTCCCCTCTCCTCCCCTCCCCTATCCTCCCCTCCCCTCTCCTCCTCACCTCCTCTCCCATCCCTCTCCTCCTCTCCCCTCCCTCTCCTCCTCTCCCCTCTCCTTCCTCCCCTCCCTCTCTTCTCCTCTCCCCTCCCCCTCTTCTCCTCTCCCCTCCCCCTCTTCCTCCTCCCCTCCCTCTCTTCTCCTCTCCCCTCTCCTCCTCTCCCCTCCTCTTCCCTCTCCCTCTCCTCCCCCCTCTCCCCTCTCCCCTCTCCTCCTCTCCCCTCTCCTCCTCTCCCCTCCCCTCCTCTCCCCTCCCCTCCTCTCCCCTCCCCTCCTCATCTCTCTTCTCTCTTTAATGATGGTGATGATGATTGTGGTGGTGATGGTGATGGTAATGGTTGTGGTATAATGACGATGGGGAAAGTAATGATGATGGTGATGTTGGTAGGGATGAAGGAACAAAAATGGAAGTGGAGAAGAATAATTGTCTCGGAAAGATATACAGGAAATGAGGAAGGAAGAAGGAGAGGAGACAAGTAAAAGACAAGGAGAGAGGGACATTAATAAGAAGAGCTGGGGGAGAAAGGATGAAGATATACGAGAGTAAAGAAGGATAGGATGGACATAGGACAGGTGAGAGAGGAGGGAAAGATTTTGGGGTTTAGGGGAAGAGGGAAGGATGGATAGAAACTGCCAAGGAGAGAAGGAAAGAAAAGAGAAGTGGAAGGAGAGGCACCGGTAAAAGAGAAAAGGAAATAAAAGTGGAAGAAGAGGCACCAGTAAAAAAGAAAAGGAAATAAAAGTGGAAAAAAAGGCACCAGTAAAAAAGAAAAGGAAATAAAAGTGGAAAAAAAGGCACCAGTAAAAGAAAAAAGGAAAGAAAAGTGGAAGGAGAGGCGCCAGTGAAAGAGAACAGGATGAAGGAAGGACAGAAAAATGGAGGTGAACTAAAAAACACAGGGATGGAGGTACTGCCTGACTAACACCATCTACTTATAGGGCCGATTCCACAGTGGCTTTGATTTGTTATGATCCTCCCCAACCAATCACACTCGCCAGTCTTAATTGTATCCAACAAACTCAGTATCCATATCCACAAAATCTGTCAGGTAGTTCCATTATTACGATAGTTTCATAGTGGAGTCTTGAAATTCATCAGATATTTCACTCATGAGTCATTTACACAGTTCAGATTCGTTCGTTATGGTGCTTGCAAACCAAAACAAACCACTGTGGAATCGGCACTTAGTCTATCACACTAAGCCTTCTTTCTTCCCTTGATGAGAGAGAGAGAGAGAGAGAGAGAGAGAGAGAGAGAGAGAGAGAAGAGAGAGAGAGAGAGAATGTGTGTGTGTGTGTGTAGGGGACTTAGGGAACAGAGAAGAGGAAAAGTGGAAAGGGTATTAGAGTAGGAGAGGGAGTGGGAAGGAAAGGAGAGAAAAGCAATAATGGGGGAGAAAAGAAAGATAAATAAAAGATGGAAAGAAAAGAAGAATAAAATTGGGAAAGAGAACGAGAGAGGGACAATAGACTATGAATGGAGGGAAGAAGGAAGAGGGAGAAGTATAAGCCTGGGAGAGGTGAACGGAGGGAGGGAGGGAGGGAGAGTGGTATAGAGGGGTAGTGCCTGGTTCGGTGCAAATACAAACTCGGATACGGCCGCCCCCACAGCCAGCCACTACCACATCGACCTTGAGGCCAACAACCCAGCCAGCTTATGTGTTCCTGTTCACTTCAGACCCACCTAAATCCCAGCTGGGCTTCCGTGGGGGATTTTATGTTTTTTTTTTCTATAATTTTTTTTTTTTCTTCTTGCCCCTATTTATTAAAGAAGGTGTTCGTTCGTTGTTGGTGTTGGATATCATTTGTAAGTTTTTGTTTTTGTTCTGTCTGACGATACTCAATGTTGCTTCCTATAAATTTACTACGTGATGTTTGTGTGATTATCGATAGTCTCTACTGTTATAATTTATGGTAGTGTTAGTTTTTGTTGTTCATATGGTATTTTTCTATTTATTTAGCAACTGCTGCTGAAAGAAGTAAATGGTAACTGGGTGCTTGGGAGGAACCAATGGAATTTCACCGCAGTCTCTGTTTGTAAGTTCTTATGTTACAGGAAATGAGATGAAATAATAATAGTAGTAGTAGGAGGAGGAGAACGAGAGTGGAGGGTGGGAGGACAGTATGGAAAGGGCTAATGAGATAATTAATCGAGTTGTTTCGAGATATTTCGTGCAGCCACAATAGCATAACAGGAGTGAGAATCTTGTGTTGTGAGAGTGTAGGAACAACGCCAGCAACACCAGCCTCACTAGCGACCGTGTTTGGCCGACGGTGTGGGTGGCGTCGAACCTAATATTATGCTTGTTGCCCTCACACACACACACACACACACACACAAACAGTGAAGTATATATACAGGAACTAATGAGAGAGGTTATCCCTAATTATGAGTGTGACGATATCTCTAACTTTCATTTGCTTTAATGAGGTGGGAATTTAGATAGTGTGAGAAACTGACGTTAAACGAATGGTGAAGTTTAATTATTATATATACATTGTGGTGGTCAGGTACTGGAGGCTCGTTCTTGCAGGCTTTATGTATATATTGACAACTTGAGGAAATAAAATATCTTAGAGGCCGTTATTGACATATAATTACAAACAAACATGTCATTGGTAGCAATTAGAAATTTGAGAAGAAAAAATGTCTAAGTTCAACCCTGAGTTTTGTTAGTTTTGTGGAGTTATATGAATGCCAAAGCTTTGTACAACGCTTATAGTTTCATTCATCAGGCAATAATTTTTTCCCGCATACGTTATTTCCCTTATTATAATGAATGGTTCTTGTATTGAATTTCTCTCAATACAATATAGTATTCTTTAAAAGTGACAGTCACGTGATTCCTTTTAATCTTTCCATGTGAATTATTATTTCTTTATACTTACTATTCCTCTTCCTTTGTGTTTCTCATCTTTCCTGTTCCTCGTCACTTTTTCCCACCACATCGGACTCTCTTCCTGCTGTTGGAAGCCTCGTACCAGTCGCTGCCTGGCTCCCCTTCCACCACCACCACCACCACCACCACCACATTACCACCCTGGAAAATTACGCCTTGTCCAACCAGTGTAGGAGTGTGATTGTGGGTGTCTCCGTGCTCCTGGCTGCTCATTTTTTCCCACTCGTACCACCACTCCTGCCCACTCATACACTAGACATTCCGCCCCACTCCTTCCCACTCCTCCATAGGAACTCCTCAGCTCAAACCCATGCAGTTCTACTCACTTAAACCCACTCTTTACTACTCTCACCCAGTCCTGCCCACTCCTGCCCACTCATTGTTTCATCCACTCGTTACTGGTATAGCCACTCCTGCCATAGACACTCGTACCCACTTCTGCCTTTCTTGCTTACAGTGACTTCAGTAGCTTGCGACTGTCTTTCTAAAGGTCATCATGTTTTCGCTCAGGGTTGGCTAGCTGTCTTCCTCTGTGTGTTTGTGTGCGTCTGTGCCAAGGTATACTGTATGTGTTTGCATATGTGTGTGTCCATGCATGTAGACGTGTGTGTATATATAGATTATACTGTACATGTGTTTGCGTTATTATTATTATTATTGTTAGGAGCATTGCGTTAGTATGTGTTTCTGGTTTACCGAGTCAGGCACCGCTGGAGAGAGATTGGGTTCTGATTAAGGAATTTCTGTTGATTGTGTTCGGAGCTCGGCAATTGTAGAGTGAGATTGGTTTCCCAGTTAGTCATTGCTGAAGATGGCCTGGTAGATGAGAGTTCCCCCGCTGTGTACTGTTGAAGAGGGAAGTATGTGTTCGTTTTCATGGTCTTGGAGAATGACTATATAAGCAGTTGGGAGAATTCTGAGTGACGCCTTGCTGGAGATAGTTGTTATAAATAAAGGTTTGTTGTGTTGGTCTTCACAGTATTGGAGGTTATGGAAAATTGGATTCTTTATAACTTGGAAATGATTACAGATGGCCTCGAAGTTATTGTACAGCCACAATCAAATATCCGCCGACACTTTCCTTCCATCGTAGTAAATATCTTGGTAATAAAGAACAACACGTGTATTGTTTTGCAGCACCTCATGATAATAATTGAGGGGGTTGAGTTGACGTAAAGTGTTGTAAGAATATAGTTTGATATGATACTGATTTATTGGTACGATGGAAGGAAGATGTCGGTGGTTATTTGATTGTGGCTGTACATGTCACTGAATATATATACTGTAGGTTAGTCAGTGAGGGATATATATATAGTTATAGGGTTCCGAGTTAGACATTATATACTGAAGATATAGTTGGAGAGGAGGGACTGAACTGTAACTTTCCACACTACTGGTGATAGTTTGGGAGGAATTGCGTTCTGAGTTGGCCATTATTGGAATACAGGAGTTGGGATTCAGAGTTACTCATTAGTACTGGAGACGATGAAGGGAATTATTGACGGAGATTCTCACTCACTTACTCACTCACTCACCCACCTCCATGCAGATTTTGCCGCGTCACATTAAGCCTCTTACTCAATGAATGAACCGCGTATAATGGTGTCTGCTGGGTACCAAATTTGCATGATGTTAATTAAGAGCTGGTGGTGGTTGTTGGTGTTGCTGCTAATGGTGAACAGTGATGATGAGGTCGGTGCTGAAGTTATTGATGATGATGGTGGTGATGTGTGTTGTTGTTGTTGTTGAATTTGTTAGTGGTGGTGTTGGTGGTATTGTTGTTGTTGTTGTTGTTGTTGTTGTTGTTGTTGTATTTGATAGTGGTGGTGTTGGTGGTATTGTTGTTGTTGATATTGTTGTTGTTGATGTTGTTGTTGTTGTTGCAGTCCGTGGTGTGGATGATGACTGTGGTATTGATTGTGTTGATTTTTTCTTCGATGGGATGACGTTGTTGTGTTGTTGTTGTTGTTGTTGTTGTTGTTGTTTTTTATGAGTGTAACTGTTATGATTGCTCGATAATAGTTTGATGTTTTTTCTCTCTCTCTCTCTCCACGTCCCAGCCTCGTGTCTCATTCTCACACCTTCACTATCAACCTGGCCTTCCTCGTTCTGCTTACGTTATATCTTCATTATCTTCTTCATTATCCTTCTCTTTTCATATATCATCATCCCACCTTCCCTCTTCCCATCCTCTCTTTCCATTCTTCCCTACTCCAATCACATACCATCCCAATACTCTCTCTCTCTCTCTCTCTCTCTCTCTCTCTCTCTCTCTCTCTCTCTCTCTCTCTCTCTCTCTGCTGATGACCTGTTAATGAGGGGGCGGGGGTGATATAGGATAGGATGGTGGTGCTCCTGCTTCCCTACTCTGGTTGCTAAGACAGAATACACTAGTTAGCGGCTCTTCGCGCTTGTCAGAGGTGTAGCTGTTAGTGGTACTTTCTACTTGTTAGGGGAATAGTTAATGATTCGTTCTGGTTGTTAATAGAGGGATTAGTTGTGGTTGTTAAGGATACCGGTATACTGCTTCTATTTTCCCGAGCGAGTGTCTGCGATAAAAAACTAAAGAATAGGTGTGTGGGTGTGTTCTGGTGGGATGACAGTAAGGGTGTGTAGGTGTGTGGGCTGGGTTGAGGAGTGCCCATGTACAGTAAGTGTGTAAGATATAAGACTGGGAATGGGCGTGTGTGTGTCTGTGATGGACCAAAGAGTAGGCATGTGGCGTGTGAGATGGACTGGTGAGTGGGCGTGTGAGATGGGCTGGTGAGTGGGCGTGTGAAATGAACTGGTGAGTAGGCGTGTGAAATGAACTGATGAGTGGGCGTGTGAGATGGACTACTGATGAGTGGGCGTGTGAGATGGGCTTATGAGTGGGCGTGCGGGCGTGTAAGTCTCGAGTCAGCTGGACATTCTGACATCAGTAGAGTACAGATTGGCGTTCGCTGACCTGAAGCCTCCTACTCTCTCTCTCTCTCTCTCTCTCTCTCTCTCTCTCTCTCTCTCTCTCTCTCTCTCTCTCTCTCTCTCTCTCTCTCTCTCTCTCTCCTTCATTCGTCTGATCCTCTCCTTGTTCCCACATCTTTTGTATCTCACCTCCTTCCCACTCATATTCCCTTCCCTACACTCACCTCCCCTTTCCTCCCACTCACATTTTCTTCCTACCTTCCCACTCACTCTTCCTTCGTTCCTTCCAACTCACTTCTCCTTCCTTCCTTCCCATTCACTTCTCCTTCCTTCACTCTCACCTCTCCTTCCTTCTGGTTCTTTCCCTCTTATTTATTCACAATCCCCTTCCCATACTTATCCTCTATCTTTACACTCCCTACCTCATTTTCCCAATCCCTATTATCTCCTCCCCAATCCCTCCACCTTTCATACTCTCAATTCATCCTCTTTAATCTTATCCCATCTCTATCCCCTTTCTTCTCTTTCCTCTCCATCCCCTTTCTTCTCTTTCCTCTCTCCCTTTTCTATCCCCTGTTCTCCTTCCTTTCCCCTCCCCTCCCCTCCTTCCTCTCACTTCTGTCCCTCCCTTCACTCCCCTTCTTCCTCCTCCTATTCCCTTCCTTCCTTTCACTCCCCTCCTTCCCTACACAACCCTCCCTCTCACTCTCCTCCTTCCCTTCATTACTCTCCTTCCTTTCGCTTCCCTCCCTCTCATTTACCTCTCTCCCTTCACTCCCCTCCTTCCCTTCACACCCCTCCTTCCCTTCACACCCCTCCTTCCCTTCACTCCCCTCCTTCCCTTCACACCCCTCCTTCCCTTCACTCCCCTCCTTCCCTTCACTCCCCTCCTTCCCTTCACTCCCCTCCTTCCCTTCACTCCCCTCCTTCCCTTCACTCCCCTCCTTCCTTTCACTCCCCTCCTTCCCTTCACACCCCTCCTTCCCTTCACTCCCCTCCTTCCCTTCACTCCCCTCCTTCCCTTCACTCCCAATCCTTCCAGCGTGTCCCGTTCGTTCTACACTACAGGAACCAACGCTAAGACATGGCAAGAACCAAAATACCCCATTTGTCTATCCGGGCTTCACAAACTGCCTACACTAGTCGATCCCCATTTGTCAGTGTTATGGCCAGAGGGTCGGAACGGAGAGCCAGCCAGGCCCAACTAAAACAAGTCTGAATAAATTGTGTTAATCCAATCCAAACAAACAATACCAAGCAAATACAACTCAACCCATCGGAACCCAAGCTTAATAAGTAAGGGACCCTATGAGGTAGTCAGATAATTGGAGGTAAATGAGTCCTTCAAATATTGCCACTAAACACACACACACACACACACACACACACACTCACACACACACACCTATATGGAAGGAGCTTGTTTTGTGGCATGGTCAGAAGTAATCAGAAGCCTCCAATTTTCATACACGATCACAGGGTCATTAAGCAAACTAATCCTATACAATCCAACCCAAATTGACCCAGCCAAATGTAAAGTAAACAAACTCTACTCAAATGATGCCATAAATTAAACTAGATAAGCCCAGTTCAACCCCAGAGCAAACCAGCCAATCCAAACTAGATGTAGACAGTTTTACCCAGTTAATCAACCAGTCGTGCAATAAAAAAAAAAAAAAAAAAAAAAAAGGGAACCATATTTTTATACATACATACACTCATAGACGCACGCATACATACAAACAAACAAACAGCCAATCAGCCATTTATCCAACTTACCGACCAACCAACCAACCATTTATCAAACTTACCAACCAACCAGCAAACCATTTATCCAACCAACCAACCAGCAGACAATTTATCCATCCAACCAACTAATCATTTATCCAACCAACCAACTAACCAACCATTTATCCAACCAACCAACTAACCATTTATCCAACCAACCAACCAACAAACCATTTATCCAACCAACCAACTAACCATTTATCCAACCAACCAACCAGCAAACCATTTATCCAACCAACCAACTAACCATTTATCCAACCAACCAACCAACCAACCAACCAACTAACCATTTATCTAACCAACCAACCAGCAAACCATTTATCTAACCAACCAACCAACAAACCATTTATCCAACTAACCAACTAACCATTTATCCAACCAACCAACAAACCATTTATCCAACCAACCAACCAACCAACAAACCATTTATCTAACCAACCAACTAACAAACCAACTAACCAACCAACCATTTTTATCCAACTAACCAACCAACCAACCAACTAACCAGCCAGCCAACCAGTTCAACCACCCAGGCAGCGGCACCCCATCCACCCACCCACCCTCCTCCTATAGTGCCGGTAAATCATGGACTCCCCTCCTTCCATTTGCATGACCAGTCTCATATGATTTACATTAATGGCTTTTCTAAATCAGTATATTATGCAGTGTATATATAAAGAGACTAGATTGTTCATTACCCGTGTGATGTACGGCGCCTGGAGAACGTCTGCCATTAGCACCCGTGTCGTTTGTACTCTTACTGGGGTCCATTTCAATTTGCAACATCTCGCTCCGCATTGTTCCCAACTGTCTTACGGTACAGGTGATTTATACATATTTTCTCATGACAAATACTATGCACATTGTTTTCATTATGCTGGGTTAATGCACTGTATGTCTGATCAGGATTTGTTTGGATCAGGTTGTTAGCTTAGGTTAAATTAGGTTTGGTTAGATTTAAGTCTCTGTTAGGTACAGCCAAGTACCCTGTAATATACTTGGTAGAGAACACAGTGTGTTTTCCTTGTACTACGAGGGAGTTCGAAATGATGTTATGATAGGGTCGATTTCAATTTGCAGCAGGTGATTTGTTTTTCTCCTTTAGGACAGGCTGCATCGTTTAGTTTAAAGTGAGTTAGGGTATAGAGAGGCAAAGAGGGATGAAACACGCAGAACCTTTTGGAAATAAGGGGTCAAGAAGCGTGTGAGATCCCTGAGACGTTATGAAAAGAAGGTTATGATGACTTAAGTGTAGAACTGCATGGAGGTGTAGGTGAGTCTATACCCCGACAAACATATACAGTATACATGAACACCTGAACCCTGGGATTTCCCTAGGTATACTTTTCCCTAGGTATACTTTTGATACATCCCTCTAATATACTTATTAATACCCAATACATTAACCGTATTCTGTTTCTTCTCATACTTTCCTGTTGAATCCCATGTTACCTTTCCATACAACACGATATCTCTTCTCCTCTGGCAAGTTCTGGCTGGAGGGTTTGGTGCGACGGGTGGGAGTACCTTCCATTTTCTGTTCTCCTCCTTCATTTTTAAAGATTAGTTAAATCGATTAAATTAGTAGGCCCCGCAAAGAACAAACAGGCCTATTGAAGTCTACAATAGTCCTCTGTATCTTTTTTTTTTTTTTTACTTTGCACGACGATACATGTATAGTCTCTAGGGTGTGGGTACCAGGGAAACATTTTTTATTGTCTCTTCCCTCGTTCTTCGGGCCCATTCTTTTGCCATACTCTCGTGAACTGCCAAACTCGACCTTGTGTTGCATGACTTTTCCCAGGTTGACCTACCCCAACCTACCTAAACTTTATGATGTAATCTGTCAAGGAAAATTAATTCGTTTTCCCTCTCATGAGAAATTTCACGATAATTTTAGCAGCAGATACAGGGAACTTTATTTTCAATGTGTGGTCTGTTGTCTCGCTCGCTACGTTTTCATCCTCTTTAGGCCAAAGAATTTACTTCGTCTTTTACTGATATGACTTTGTTTCATCTTATTGATCCTGATCCGACAAAATGAATGGACATGTTACGGTTGTTGGAGTAGTCATGACAATTAGTAGTATACACAGTAGTAGCAGATGTGTCATAGCAAAAGTGTAATAAAAGTAACCGTATATAAGTAGAGCAGTACCAGCGGAGAGGTAGCCATGTAGTATTAACTGCAGTAGTAGTGGTAGTACTAGTAGTAGTAATAAATATAGTAGTATTATAAATAGTAGTAGTAGTAGTAGTAGTAGTAGTAGTAGTAGTAGTAGTAGTAGTAGTAGTAGTAGTAGTAATAGTAATAGAAGTACTAGTAGTAGGTAGTAGCATTGGTAGTAGTAGTAGAAGAAGAAGAAGAAAAATATAGTAGTAGTAGCAGTAGCAGTAATAGTAGACTACTATAAAGTAATAGCAGTAGCAGTAATAGTAGTAGTAGACTACTATAAAGTAGTAGTAGTAGTGGACATGGGTAGTTCTATGGGAAGCTTAGGTACCTGGTAGGCGCGGCGGGGGCTACCTGGCTCGTCCATCACCACACTGGGCCCACCTTGTTAATTGCTACTTCCCAGGGTACTGATCTCAGCCAGGGTGGTTGGTCTACGGGCCACTGATCCTCTACAAATGAACTTCGTGATGGGGGTCGGCAAAAGGATTGAGAGAAGGGGGAGGGGAAGAGAGAAAGAGTTAGAGAAAAAAAAAAGAGAGAGAGTTAATAATAAGAAAGAGAAGATAAATGGAGAAACAAAAGAGGAGAAATACAAGAGAGGAGAATGGAAGGGAAATAATACAGCTGCACACTGACCCCTTGTATGCACGCCCGCACAGAGCACACACACGCCCACACCATGCACGCACACGAAGATTACAAACACACACACACACACACACCTCTCCCCACACACACCTCTCCCTACACCCACCTCTCCCCACACACACCTCTCCCCACACCCACCTCTCCCCACACACACCTCCCCACACACACCTCTCCCAACACACAACACACCTCTCCCCACACACACACACCTCTCCCCACACACACCTACCTCTCCCCACACACACCTCTCCCCACACACACGTACACATCATTACCTACGCACACAATCCATGAACATTCATTATCTCATGCTCACATTCTTCCCTTAACACTTCGCCTCACAAGAAAAATACCAACGCATTGATTAACATTCCACAGGTAAAACTTGTACCAGCAAAAGCTGAGGTTACCGGTATTGGGTGATTAATCTGCAGGACGTGTGGACCGTGCCAGGGTTTATTTTTTATTTTTTATTGAGGGAGGGGGAGATCAAGTGTGGGTGGAAGTACTTTAGGGGGGGGGGCGTGTGTGATGGGTTTTTAGAGCATAAGGTGATCAGGTGAGAATAACGGGGCTACTGTGGGCGTGTGGGTATTGAGGGATGGTGTTCGGAGTGTGTTGGTGAGGATGGAACGTGGGGTAATCGGGCGTGTGGGCGTGGGGCGGGCGGCTGTTCAGTATGCGTCTGTTGGCACTGTGGTGGTCAGCTGAGGGGCGGGGTAGTAGAGATGGTATGATGGATGGTACCCAACCCTCACCACCACCACCACTATCTCCAGCTGTGTGTAGTAGTACCAGCACCTGTAGTAGTACTGTCAGCAACTGTAGTGGTATAATAATAGTCGTTGCAGTAGTAGTATCATATCATTAGTGGCCATAGTTGTTTTTGTGTGTCTGTGTCCCTGTCAGTGGCAATCATAATAGTATGTTTGGTGATAGCATTAACGCTATAGATACCTACTAATGCAACCACCACTGGCGAATGAATTACCATCAATGGTATTATGCATATTGTAGGAATATCACAAACATTATGTTAAAACAGTCATAGTATCAGCAAAAACGTAGTAGTCTCAAAAAAATGTTTTCAGCAGTTATTGCAGCAGCAAGAGAAGTGATATCCATAGTCAGTGCAACATCAACGGTGGTATCGTCAGCAATAAATACAAGAGCAATAACAACAATTCAGTCATCAGTAGTAGCAACAACAGCAAAAATAACAGTATTTTGGGATATAACAACATCACAATTATAGTGTTAGTATCAGTAGCACCAGTAGTCATATCACCATCACCTTCACCAAAGTGAATCCCAGGACTTGGACAGCCAGGGCGAGCCTCTGACCACGCCAGGTTATTGACACGGGATAAAAGGCCAGGTGTAAAAACACGAATCTGGTTGTTCCCCACGTCTGTCCGTCTGACTGACCAAATGACCCAAGTAGCGGGGAGAAATCAGAGTATTAATAGTTTTAGGAGTTTAACATCCACTGTTTTAAATGGTTTTATAATTGGTTAGAAATTATTACTAGTGTATTTACATTTATGCATACAAACAGCACGAGCTTCAGGAAGGGAGGAACCTGTCATGATGATAGTGATTTAGAGGCTACTTATTCCTCCTATAACTACTCTAAACAGACCTTCAGTATCGGTGTTTTGTTTGACGGAGTTAGCATTTCACCGACTACAGCAGAGTCTCCTTAATGCAACCACTAAGGCTTTACTATAAAGAAGAGGAATATGAACTGTAACCCCGGCGTCACCTGAATGTTTTTGCGTCACAGTTTCAAAACACTTCAATAGCCTGTCGAACTCCTGAGTCACTGACTTTTACTGTTGTTGGCGCCAAGGGCAGGACAACCAGGAGAACTGGCACCGGTCTCTTTGTTATTCCGAAGTCTCTTATGGCAGAACAGATATATATCATTCTTCTATCCTCACCCCATTATATAAGGTAAATAGATAATTCATGAAATATGAATCGATAATACCGTAATCTAATCTGTCGTAACTTCACCAATACAACTGACTTGGCCTTACGTGAAAATAGTGAGTTTCTGTACCATAAGAGACTTGGGAATCCTTCTTATTCTACCTTGGCTTAACGGACCAGCCCAAGGGTACTAAAAATTTCCTACTGCATCAAGCCCCGCGTGAGGGATAGTCGGTCGGTCAGTTAGTTCAGCAAGTGTACGGTGCCTGGCTTCAATATACTTCATCAAAAACATTACCGGGCCTGAGAGAGATAAGCATTAATTTTCTCTCCACTCAATTTACTCTTTCTGGAGCATAATTTATTTTTTTTCTCTCTCTCTCGTTTTTTTTTTTTCGGTGTTGTGCTCTGCGTCTAGGATGTCATGAGTCTGGCTTTGGTGTGTCAAAGTTGTCTCAGTGGTGGGATGTGGTGGTTTGTGATGTGAAGGACCTGGATGTTTGTGATGGTGTGTTGTATGTTATAGTATGGTGTGTGGTTGGTTGTATAGGGGTGTAGTTGCCTGTGGAATGATGTAGCTGCATGATAGTGAGTGGTATGGTGATGTGTGGTGAGATGCAGCTGTTTGTTGTGGTGTTGGTGTGTCTGGTTGTGATGTGTTGTTTTGTGGTAATGGGGTGTCAACTTTTCGAGTAAGTGGAGGTGTAACGTGGCTTTACATTTTTGATAATAGCAGCTTAGTGTGAGAAGGTGAAAGGGGAAGGGTGGAGTTCGAGGTGGTGGAGATGGTGATGAGGGTGGAGGCCAAGGGTAATGATATGTGGTTGAAGGTGTGGCAGGAAGTGGAGCAGAGATGAGAGACTATGAGATGGAAGCACATAATTAGTAATGGAGTGTACAGTGGACCAGAATACTGACGGTATAAAGGGGATGGAAAAGGAAGGTGGTGAGGTGGGGGTGAAAACAGAAGGTGGAGAATAGATAATGGTAGATGGCACCAAAGTAGAGGTTGGGGTGATGGAGTTACAGTACAATAGCAGTGAAAGGAGAAGGTGTGTACACTATGAAATTAGAGGTGGAGAAAGAAGTGGGTGGAGACGGGATAGTAGAAGTTGATATATACGTGCGTGGAGGAGATAAGGCGATGGAGGAGGAGTATAGGAAGGAGTGGTGGGGGTGGAGTAGGATGGTGGTGAAGAGGTAAGAGGAGGTATAGAGCGCTGGGGGAGGGGTGGAGGAATGGATAACGGAGGTGGAGTGTGGGTGGAGGAAAAGATTTGGGGGAAGGGGTTAGGACAAGGGAGGAAGAAGGATCAGAGAAGAAGGGAAGACCAAAAAGGTGATGGGGCGGGGGGTGAAAGGGGAGGAGGATGAAGAGACAGGGAGGGTATGGAGGAGGAAGTAGTAGATGGTAGGGGCAGGATGGAAGGGGAAGAGGATGGGGAGGAGGCAGGGGGAGTATGGAGGAGGAGGAGGAAGTAGATGGTGGAGGCAGGGTTGAAGGGAAGTATGGAGGAGGCAAGGGGAGTATGGAGGAGGGGGAAGTAGATGGTGGAGGCAGGGTGGAAGGGGAGGAGGAGGAGGAGGAGGAGGCAGGGGGAGTATGGAGGAGGAGGAAGTAGATGGTGGAGGCAGGGTGGAAGGGGAGGAGGAGGCTATTGATGATATGGAAGAAGGTGATGTGGGCGGGGGTGGAGGTGGTGTAGCGTTTATAGCCTGCTACTCAATCGGGCCTCCTGCTATCACGGCAAGCCTCCGCACTGAATATTAATTAGATAATGAAGGTGGCTACTGAGTTCCAGCACCCCGTCATGATTTACCCTTCCTCTCCTTTCATACCACCAACCAGATTCCAACACAAGCAAGTCTGAGCTGAGGTACTGTACAGCCACAATCAAATATCCAGCGACACTTTCCTTCTATCGTACAAATAAATCAGTATCATATAAATATATAATCTTACAACACCTTACGTCAACTCAACCCCCCTCAATTATTATTATGAGGTGCTGCAAAATCATACATGTGTTGTTCTTTATTACCAAGATATTTACTACGATGGAAGGAAAGTGTCGGTGGATATTTGACTGTGGCTGTACTTTACGTTGATAACAAAAACACCAATGACAGGTCTGGGATTAGAACACACTCCAAGTTGAGAATTGTAAACTCTTGTTGGACTTACCTTACTGTTAGTTTGCCTTTTATACATAAAGCATTAAGCAAAGATAGTATAGTAACCGGGGACTTTTATATATCAGGTACGGTACAGCCACAATCAAATAACCACCGACACCATCCTTGCATCGTGAAAATAAACCAGTCTCAAATCAAAATATAATCTTACAACATTTTACGTCAACTCAACCCCCCTCAATTATTATTATGAGGTGCTGCAAAATCATACACGTGTTGTTCTTTATTACCAAGATATTTACTACGATGGAAGGAAGGAAAGTGTTGGTGGATATTTGATTGTGGCTGTACCTTCTCTCCCTTACAATGTAGTAGTCTTACACAACCATAATGGATATTAGTGAGTTATGTGGTAATGTAATCAGTAGATGAATTTTTTTTATTTTTTCATAAAATACAAAATATCATGAACTTTCTGTCTTGTAATGTACATAATGTATTGTACGTTATTAAGGGGGTGCGGGAGTAGGGGACAGTCTTGGGGGGTGCTGGAATAGGGGGACAGGCTTGGGGTGGGTAGAAAGCCTATAATCCCCTATTCCCACACCCCGCTAACCCCCCCTAAGCATGTCCCACTACTCCCGCACCCCCCAAGCCTGTCCCCTACTCCCGCACCCCGCTAAACCCCCCCAAGCCTGTCCCCCTATTCCCGCACCCCCTTAAGAATATGGATTTCTGAGGACAAGAGGAGGGACAGAACTCTTGCACTCTGCTGTACTTGGTGGTGGTACAATGGTCTCATCAGCTGGGAATCCTGTTCTGAAGGCACCAAGTACAAGGCCAGATGAAGTTACCGTGTTCCGCTAATAACCATCTGTACAGTAGTAACATTAACCTGCTTTTATGGCACCGTATACGTGTGCAGCATAAAATAATGGGCTTCACCACCACCAGGAAATTATGATGTCCTGTTGATTTTTATATCTGAGGAAAAGTCTCTCTGATATCATAAATAATTAGCTATGTACTGTAAAAGTTAATTCTGTCAGTTCTTCATCAAGTGACATTATAACGTTACCAACTGATTTAACATCGTGAATTTATGCTGACGAACGCACCTAGAAACCATTAGGCAAATAGCTATTCATAAAAGTACTGTGTTTTCAGAGTTATGGCTGAGTTTTATTAGGACTTTATTTAAACACACAATTTTCTTCAAGGAACGTTTCATATCCTGTATACCGGCTTTGTGTTGCCGAGATTCTAACACTTTCACAGACGTTTTCTAATTTCCTCGAGAAAGCTGTAATCAAGATATTCTAGTGTGTAGTTGGCGGTGTAGGATCAAACTGGCTGGTAATCAACAAGACAAGGCTGCATACAAGAATGAGTGATGAGAAGGAGCATGTTCATCTTAATTTCTCAAGATAGCATCAAATAAAGCCGCTCGTATGTAAGAGGCATATCTTTCCTCGGACCTCTCTCATGCTCCCTAACTATAGTGGTTCTCCTTCCCCTCGGTTGGGCCCACTACTCCTCTCATAACAAATGGCTTCCCTCCTTTTCTCTGCTAGAATCCCCTCCTCCTCCTCCTCCTCCTTAGTCTTCCCCCCTTCCCTCACACCCCCTCCTTTTACTGATAATCTAGTCTTTCTCTCCACTAACTTTAGCTCCCTTCTCATTTTTTTAGTTTGCTCTTTTCTCGTAGCGGTTTTTTTTTGATGGGTTCCTCTCTCCCAATTCTCTACCCTTTACCATCATGATACTCTACCCTTTATCTGACCCTCCCTTTCTTTCTCTCTCTCTCTCTCTCTCTCTCTCTCTCTCTCGACTCTCTCCCTCTCTCGACTCTCTCCCTCTCTCGATCCTCTACGTCTCTCTTTCTATTGACCTTCGTCCTTTCTTTCTCTCTCTCTCTCTCTATTGACCTTCGTCCTTTCTCTCTCTCCTCACCCACTCACGATCCTCTCCCTCTCCTGACCCTCTTAATTCTTCTCTCACATCATCCACATCAACACCCACACTTTCCTCATTTCCAAAGCCGCCGTACCCTTTCACCCACACGCACTCAGCGCACACACCTTCACTTCCATTCATGCCGACTTCAAACACATGTCCATCTCACACACACCAACTACTCTCATATTCTTCTCTCCTCCTACCGCACCTCCTACACCTCTCACTTCTAAAACCATCTTCTAAATGCTAATCTCCAATCCACACCCACCAAGGCTCAACCCACACCAACCTCACTTTACCCAACAATCCTAAATAATCATCACCTGAAGACTATTATAACCTCCTTCCCCCCCACGCTAATCCTCACGGCACTCCCAGCAACCCACACTTTCCTTTCACATCCTATATAGTGCTTTATTCAATCATGTATATTCACGACAGTTATTCAGTCACCAGCCTATTGCTCACTTTTTTTCTTTTCATGATTTTTAGCCCATTCCCTCACTCCCCTTTCATGCCACCCCTTTCTCAACACCTCACCAGTCATAACTTCATCTATACCCACCCACTCTCTCCCCCTTCCTTCCTTCCACTCACGTCCTCTTCATCCCACCCCTTTCTCAACCCTCCATTCACTTCCCCTTAATCCCATACTTTTCTCTCAACTCCTCACCAGTCATAACCTCATCTAAACCCACCCATATACCCACTTTCTCCTCCATCCTTCCTTCCATTCACTTCCTCTTCATCCCACCCCTTTCTCAACCCCTCATCTAAACCCACCCATCCACCCACTTTCTCTTCCCTTCTTCCTTCCTTCCTTCCACTCCCCCCCCCCTCCACCTGGCGGCTACCTGTGCAGCTGATGTATATAAAGGCTTAGTGATGAAGGGTTCACCTGGGGCATCTCTGACTACCTCCACTGATGACTAAATTTCACCAGCATTCTTTGCCAAAAATTCCTCAGCTTTGTCTTCAAGTATTTTTTCCTTTTCCTCTTTTTTAGATGAATTCCTGTTTGTGTGTGCGAATTCACTTCATGTTTTACTTTATTGCTCTGAGTGATTGGATATTCTTGAGGATTATTATAACTTACTGTATTTTCCATATTTACTTCTTCCTTTTTTCTATTGTCTAAACTTTGCAATTGACGTCTGTGCGTTAGTTATACGGTATACGATAACGCGTGTATTTACTTCTGTATATTTTTTCATCACGTCTGACCTTACTTTGTGCATTATTGTTATATTATTATTGTTATTAACTTTTGATGCCGGAGAGAACGTATGATTCGAAGTCCTTTGAAACGAGTGATTAAAAAGTAAAAATAACCCTTGTGGTAAATGATGATAAGATAGATATTAAGATAGCACACGTATATAATTTTTCTTTGCATTTTAGACAGCGCAATCCCTTCGATAATTATAATCACCAATTATATTTATTCCTTCACCTTCCTTCCATGTAGACTTGATTAGTTTCTGCGATTAACAAGAGACGGTTTTAGAATGCAGCAGCAAGAAAAGTTCCTACCTTAAATACATTGCACGTAACACAGCGATACAAGTTGATTTAATTCTGAGGACGTATCTAGATTTCTTTATTCACCAGCTCCACACATTTTACAACCTTACAAGACATGAAAGTGTACCATAATTCCCTATCATTCCTTCACACTACCATTCCTTCACACTACCATTCCTTCACACTACCATTCCTTCACACTACCATTCCTTCACACTACCATTCCTTCACACTACCATTCCTTCACACTACCATTCCTTCACACTACCATTCCTTCACACTACCATTCCTTCACACTACCATTCCTTCACACTACCATTCCTTCACACTGCATCACATCCCACCATTACACAAACCACATTATTTTGATAGATAACAAACACCATCTGGGCTATACTGTATATTCACGATGTACAGACACACCTCCTC
Source organism: Petrolisthes cinctipes (assembly GCA_033782935.1). Classification (NCBI taxonomy): domain Eukaryota; kingdom Metazoa; phylum Arthropoda; class Malacostraca; order Decapoda; family Porcellanidae; genus Petrolisthes; species Petrolisthes cinctipes. The sequence goes on along the minus strand of JAWQEG010008216.1, from coordinate 37,150 downwards.
CTCCTACTCTTCCTTCTCCTCCTCTTCCTCCTCCTCCTCCTTCTCCTCCTCCTCTTCCTCCCCCTCTTCCTCCCCCTCCTCCTCCCCCTCCTCCTCCTCCTCCTCCTCCCCCTCCTCCTCCTCCTCCTCCTCTTCATCCTCTTCATCCTCCTCTTCCTCTTCATCCTCCTCCTCCTACTCCTCCTCTAGGTAGACTTAATTACCTGTCAGCGTGATCGGCACTCTCCCCCATTCTTTCTCCACCATTCTTGCCTGTCATCCTCCCTGACTCCCGCACTTCTTCAATGCTGGTCAGATCTTGTCTACCACTTCTCTTGACTGGACACTCTTTGGCAGACGGAGATAATAATGAGGTACTCTGAGACGCGACTAGCCACCAAGGATCACAAACATTGCCTTGTACACCCACCCACACACACATGCACCCACGCTTCTGTCCCTACTACCTACTTACATGTATTGTCTCCATCACTATCTATATACATTAGGTACCAGCGTGAATACCTCCATCTACCTACAACATCACTACCACTACCACTATACTACCTTCAGCATCACCACCACTACCACTATACCATCTCCAACATCACCACCACTACCACTATACCATCTCCAACATCACCACCACTACCACAATACTACCTCCAAAATCTATTCCACTACCACTACTACCATGACATCATCCACACAACCCCCACCACTATCAATACAACCATCACCATCACCATTAACATCACCAAGACCATATTAATCTTGAGTGCTTCCTTCATTGCCTGCTACCGTCATATTCCTCTGTGTTTCCATTGTCCAACATCTTATTAGGGGATAGGCTACTTCTTTCTTTGTCTTTCTCTCTCATCACATTCCTCATCATATTTCTTTTACCAATGACCACTGCGATCACTAATATTTATTCACTGTTTGTTTTGTTGAGCATACCATTGGATGGATGCCAGGGGTTTATTCCCTACTCACCTTAATTAAAGTTCTTCAGTGTTTCGATAGTATGATAAATGATGTACAGTTGCGGACACATGAAACAGACACACTTCAAACGGGGCCCCTTATCAAGCATAGAATAGGATGCGTCGCCTCTACACACACACACACACACACACAACGTCTGATCCTACCCTATGCTCAATGAGGGGTCCCGTTTCAGGTGTGTTTGTTTCATGTGTCCGCAACTGTACATCATTTATCACCATACCTAGGGTGAGGGTAACAAAAAAAAAAAAAAAAAAAAAAAAAAATCCAAAAATATACAATAGCATTTTGTACGGTAGCTACGAATCAAATTAAGGTATCATTGCAATGTTGGCAACGTTGTGGAGGGAAATGATAACTCTAAACCACTCCGAGAAACAGGCTCTCTTAGAATATATATCGTGTATTTTGGTAAGTTTATTTGCATTGTCTGGAGGAATCGGTAGCCCCCAATGTAACAAAAGTACTCAGTCACCTCTTAAAGTACCCAAAGTACAACTACTCTGTCTGTAGCTTTGACTCTGGACTGGTGGTGCCTGGGATACCTCGACCAGCCCGTATGTAATCTAGCGTAGCCCTCATGAGTTATGGTGGCTAACTATCTCTTGGCATAGTGTGTGTCGGGGGGAGGGTGGCAAGTGGCCGTGTGTAGGTGGAGGTGGAATTTGCTGTTCATAGGAGTGTATTGGTGTTTACATGGATGTGCTTCGTAATAGTTTTGAAGATGATGATGATGATGATGATAGTAGGCTAATGATAATATGTAATGATATGAACAACAATAATAATTTTGACACCACTACTACTACTACTACCACCGTACTACTGATTATATTTTTGATGATGATGATAATAATGATAATTATATTAATGATAATATATAATGATATGAACAACAATAATAATGATGACACTACTGTTACTACTACCACTGAAAATAGTGATGATGATGATGATAAAGAAATTGCATATTTGGATAGGCAATCATCAGCTAAAATTATATATATGTAAGCTTTGAAAATGGAACAATATATACAGTATAGCCTACTTAAGGACCCTGTGATCGTGTATGAGACCTGGTGACTTCTGCTTCCTTCTGACTATGCTACGAAACAAGCTCCTTCAATAAAGGTGTTGGTGTTTCGTGGCAATATTTGAAGGACTCGCCAACCTCCAATTATCCGGCTACATTACGGATTCTCTTAAGGGGGTGCAGGAATAGGGGGACAGGCTTGGGGTTTTTTTTGGGTGGGTCGGGGGGGTGCGGGAGTAGGGGGACAGGCTTGGGGGGGCGGGGGGTTAGGGGGGTGCTGGAATAGGTTACAGGCTTTCTACCCACCTCAAGCCTTTCCCCCTATTCCCGCACCCCCCCAGTTCCCCCCCCCCAGTCCCCCCCCCCCAAGCCTGTCCCCTACTCCCGCACCCCCTTAAGGCACAATAGACCCCTGGACTACTCTGAGAAGGAATGTTGTGCTAGCTGACGTAACAATAGACAGTGTAATAATTGAAGACGCCCTGACAACATTGATAATTATTGCAATATGACTTTATACCGAGGCAGGGATATATATGAGTTATAATTATGGCATAAATAAATCGAGCCAGTGTGCGTGTGAACTTCTGTGTGTAATTATTTGAGCGTTTCTTACATGCTAGTGTGTTGGAGCCTGTGTTTTGTGTTGCTTGTTAGTGTGGGCTGTGGAGTGTTCCTGGTTGGAGTCCATTCAAGATGTAAAATCATAGTTATATACGTTGAAAATTTATCTTTATATTATATTGTGCTCATAGGAAATCTGCTGAGTATTGCAATAAATTATCTATCAAATATTAAGTATATACCTGGTACCCTGAAAATAGCTTGAATATATAATTATGCGAATATACGAAAAGAAACTTGTTGCAAAGTTTGGATAGAACAAGTAACACTGACAACCTCTATAAAAAGGTGATGACAGAATGTTGTTGTCATGCTGTTTTGTGGGAGACTTTACACGGTGACACGATTGATGGGTATTGTATCTTCCTCAGGCTTCTCAATTCGTTCGTTTCTTACCCTTCCTTTCGTTTCTCTTGTTGGCCATCAAAGCACAATATTATTTTCATCCCTTGGTATTTTTGCTCCGTGTAGTTCCTCCTATATCATTAATTATAAATCCTCTCCAGAGACACATTTTCAGAGTAATGTCATCCGAGAATCAAACTTCAAAATATTTTCAACAACCAACCAAACAACTAATCAACCAAATAAACAAAAAAACACAAGCCAGCCAACCAACCAACCAAACAAAAAAACAACTTATCAACCGAATAAACAAAATCACAAGCCGACCAACTAACCAACCCCCCCCCCCCAAAAAAAAAAAAATAATAATAATAATAATAAATCAAATATATATAACAACACAAACCGAACAACCAACCAACCCACCAACCAACCAGTCCACCCCAGCAAGCCACTCACACACCGCTCTTGTCCCCGTAACGAAGTACACACACCCTACAACAGTAAAAATATATTGCAGTTTTTTGTTTGCCGGGTGAGAATGGTATGAACAAAAAGTGGATTGAAATATAGACGGCAGTATGGAAAGGCTGGGAGTGAGGGAGGGTGGGAGGAAATGGATGAAACTGTGGTGTGTATGTGAGAGAGAGAGAGAGAGAGAGAGAGAGAGAGAGAGAGAGAGAGAGAGAGAGCAGAGGGGAGGAGGTATAGGAGACACACTCGCGCACAAACACACACACACACACACACACACACACACACACACACACACACACACACACACACACACACACACACACACACACACACACACACACACAGTCACACACACACACACACACACAGAGAGAGAGAGAGAGAGAGAGAGAGAGAGAGAGAGAGAGAGAGAGTAGAGGGTGGTGGGGTGAGCAGAACGTGGCCAGCTTATGATGTTTTAATTAACCCCGAGTGACTGAGGACCCCATGGCTACTGAAGGAGGTAATCTTTTATGAACCATGCAACTGGGTGACTACAGATCCCTCCAGACTATGCCAGTAAACAAAACACCCTTAGTACACGAGTAGGGACATCTGTTTTGTAGCATAATGTGGAGGAATCAATGTCCCTCCAATTCGTCCACTAGAGATGACCACCTCAGTATATTTTAAAAGGCTTTGTTCCTCCCTGGTTTATGAGTGGCCATTCTAGGTCCCTGATGAATAGAGATGAATCCCATTACCTGTTTCAATATACCCACTATACCTGTTTCGTTATATCTACTACCTGTTTCGTTTTATCCTTTGCCTGTTTTATCATACCGACTGTCTGTTTTATTATACCCACTACGTTTTTCTTTATACCCACTACCTGTTTCGTTATACCTACTGTATGTTTTATTATACCCACTATCTGTTTCATTATACCCACTGTCTGTTTCATTATACCCACTGTCTGTTTTATTATACCCACTACGTTTTTCTTTATACCCACTACCTGTTTCGTTATACCCACTGTCTGTTTTATTATACCCACTACCTTCTTTATACCCACTACATGTTTTGCTATACCCACTACCTTCTTCTTTATACCCACTACCTGTTTCATTATACCCACTGTCTGCCTACTTCATTATACCCACTGTCTGCCTACTTCATTATACCCATATGATGTTTCAGTAATTGTTTTACGGTCACTACCACCACCAGTTTCATACCAGAGGCGTGAGGGCCGGGGGGGGTCGTTGTGTTATATAAATTTCCTGAAGGTCCACGTCTTCAGTTTGTTACCGATCAATAGTTACACTTTAAGGGGAAATTATTTTGTTAGTCAATTGGAAAGTCTCTGATTCCTCCAAACTAATCAACGAAACATATCCCGGTTTAGTAACATCAAGGTCGTCTGTTTCCTGGCATAGTTTTGAGGCCTTCCTATTTACCAACAAGTGAATATCCTCTTAACCTAATATTGTGAAAATCTCATACCACTACTCTCCTTGAGCTAGCAGCAGTGGTTCAGTAGTCAGTGCTAGTGATGTTAGATTTCTCGAAGGGCTGTGTAAATGTATAAGGGAAGAAAATTGTCGACAATAAAAATGGCCTGACAATTGGTTATACATGGAAAAGTTGTTTGACCGATTTTGATCTAGAATGGATACGTAATGGAGTTGTCAGAATGTTTTTGTAAAAGTATGCAAATAGAGTGCATGTAAAATCCAATGGAAATCAATGTTAAAGACTATACTCAAGATCACTGGACGTATCATAAGCTTATCGTGTTTGCCCAGGCATAGTGTAGAATATAATTTCTCTTCTGTGATTTTTTTTTACACTGAACACCGAATGATGCAGGTTAATGTAAACTATCCTGTCTTTTTCTTTGTCTGGCCGTTTGTTTGTCTGTGTGTCAGTTAAATAACTAAAGAACTGACTGAGTTGTCTTTGCATATACCCGTGAGGATGGAAAGGGTGATATGTAGGGTGTATAGAAAAGACCAAGGGAAATGCAGGGGTTGGGTGGGGTGGGGTGGGTTGGTTTGCAGCTGCGAGCATCGGCCACCTGCAGGTTGCACTCACCGGAATAATAATAAATAGTGATGAATTAAAAGCACCTGGGTGGGAGGGTGTAGGGGAGACAGGGTGAGAACGAGGATAAGCTGAGTAGAGGCAGGGGTGAAACGTGGAGGCAGGGCTTGGAAAGGGAAGAGGCAGGAGAGAGGGGAGATACAGGTCTGGAAGGGGTGATAAGCAATGGATGAGGAGAGATAAATTTTAAGTGAGGAGGGGCAAGGGACGGAAAAGAAGACGAGTGGAAAATGGAAGGCACACACAGCATGAAAACGAGAAAAGACAAAGAAATTCAGAGTTAGTATGAATATAGAACAGAATGACAGATAGTTAGGACATGGGAGAGTTCGTGAGGAAGGAGAGGCAAGGAATAGATAGGATAATTGGTCAATACATTATTTCAGATACCATCATCTTCCCTTTGACCTCTTTCATAGTTTATTTTTATCCAACATTTATGAGTTTACGGTGCGTGGTGTAATTAATCGAGTTTATGAAGACGTTTATGGTTGTTTAACTAAATGAACCTCGTACAATCAATAAGGGCAATATTCATTTAATGAGTTCAATTTAATCGCGTGTTAAAGGTCCGTCTACACTCAATTTGTGATAATGGCGGACATCTCTTGAGTTTGTACTGGTAATGTTCACAGTGGAGAGCTAAGTGGAATCTCCAGCCAAGACCATTTAATCCAGTAAATAACTTGAGATGTGATCAGACTCACATTTGGCGAGTCCACCACACACTGTACTCTCCAAACGGTTCCTAAGCTGGAAGTAAAGGCTTACCAGAAGTAAAGGCTTACCAGAGGGAAAACAACCCATTCCTCTGTATTACCAACTGTTTATTTTGTTATTTTTGTCATATCATTTATTATCATGAACTGTATCATTTGATGGTAGTTATATGACAGATATTCCCTTAGTTTTAAGAAATTGACTTTGAAGCGCTGCAAGTTTTGTGATGACACACAGACAGCGACAAAAGCAAAGATGTAAATTTTGTTTTTTGTTTTAGTTAGATAAAGATTAAAATGTTGCAAAAAGAATTTTTGTAAGAAAAGGATTTTTTGCTAAAACATTTTTGTTTGTTAAAAAGATGGTTAAAGAAGTTTGTTACAAAAATATTAAAAAAAATCTTTGTTAAAAAAAATATTTGTCTACAAAAGTTTTCAAAATATTTTGCTAATTGTTAAAAAAATTGCTAAAAAAAATTATTCCCTCTTTTCATTTATCTTAGTTCAGTAACACAGCCTGAATAATAAAGGGTGGGATTCAGCAGCCATGAACTGAAAGGTGAAGTTGACTCCCCCTCCTTTAAACCTGTCCTCTTCCTAACACCAGTAGCCCCCTCGCCTGGCTTCAGACCTACACCATTATTATCTCAGATGTTCAGACTACAGAGTTAGTTACTTACAACAGATTTACGCATATCAACTGCACCAGAACTAACTAACCACAGAGACTGAATTTGAATATAGGATACTTGTAAACCCTCACACACTTTCCTGTATTAAATAAAAAACAAGATTATCTTTTTATTTTTTATAAAAATTGGATATGTCAGGAAATTGCTAGAAGTAAACACGATTTTTTTTTTTTTTAATTAATACATTTGGAGAACAGAAACATTCATAATTATTTGATAACGTTTTACAGTATACTGATAAAAATATGGAAGACAATTATTGATTTGCAATATTGTGATTGAAAATATATGTAATTTTGACAATCCAACTGCAATAATTTGGTTTCATAACTTTTATCTGCCAATGCCTTTTAAGGTACATTTCTTTACAAATTTATATAAGAAGTTACATCAGGGGTCTCTCTGCATCCACATTAAGTATAATTTAGATATAATTCTCTTGTTTCAATGCCGGGCATTTTTATAGATATCAATTTTTTGGGGTTTACAACAATATGCTGTATGAAATCGTTGAAAATATAAATGATGTAAACACAAATATATTTAATTTAAGCAATTGTATTAATATTGGAAACTTTGAGCTCACTCCTATATGTTGGGCTGACGACTTTGTCTCGTTTGATAAGACGTAAAAATAGACACTTCTCGTCTTAATTTGGAAGTTAGCCTAATTTTTGTGTAACTTTTTTTTTATTTACTGCTGTCACAATCGGTGTGCTGGTACTGCAGACAGACTTCCAACAAGCACACACCGATAATACTTTAACAACATACAAGTGTTCTACTGACCCTTTTCCAGATTATAAACACTTGTTATTTGATACAAGACTACGGAGACAGATTATATATTTAAAAAGCCGATAACAGTGTACGAAGAAAAGCTATTTTTGCCAAAGGTTCCATCAGTTACTTTTGTTTATTTGTTTTCTTATCTTATAGAATCATCTATATTGCGAGATGTAAGGGCGCGCTGGTATTTATACAGGGAAATCCTTGTGTGTAGGAAACTGAAAAGGATATGAAGTCCGAGGGAGGAAATAAGCATCATAATGCTGTGGTTCCCCTCCAGTGGTGAAATTTGAGCCAGTTGTGATATGCATTTGTTAACATAAAGATGAGAACCTAGTGGACAGGATCGAGCCCCATTTATCGTAGCTGAGATAAGGGATGAGTGAGTTTAATAAGAGAGGGGCCAGAGTAGAGCCAGGTGGAGGTTGGTATATATTGTGGAATGATGCAGAGCGGGTTGTTCCCCCCAAGTACTGCTGCGTAACAGGATACTGGCTCAGAATCTTCGGGTCACTAGTCATGTTGGCACATTATTAGGAAGGTAGGCAGGTAGCTGTGTATAATCTGTAGTCTAGTGGTCCGTTCATTGCCCGTGAAGGAAGTTATTTAAAAGTGGTTGGCGGTTGTACACCCAGCAAGAAAAGTCTGTACTGCTGCCACCAGAGGTCAGTTTAATCGCTTAGCTTATGGTGAAGCATTCGCTTAATTTTCACCGTTCAGACATGGCTCTAATGGAAAGAATAATGTCTGCCATATGAAAACCAAACACTCCACATCAAGCGACACCGGTCAAGTGCTTTTGCTATTTTTGGGTGATAAAAGACACGATTATATTTTATATAACTGTATGTCCATCTTTATGAGTATCTTTATTGAAGTATAGAAACGTCTTCATACACCAGAAAACCTAACCAGCCTAACTGAAGCAGACTTTACTACACCTCACATGTCCCTTCTCACTCATACATTAATGTTCCTAAACCGGCGTATGTAGGGAGCTACTGACTACTTCACACGTTTGTTGAAAAGTCAAGGACTGGAATCGTCTATAAACGCTGCTTCTATCATCAACGGATAATGTAAATTCGTTTTTTGCTTACAAGTCATTCAAGTACATTACCATACAGTGCATATCAAGTTATGTGCTCGTGTACGGTTGTCCACAGGAATTCTTACACAAGCTATATGGAAAGAAAGGTCATTATTCTAGAAGTACTGCAATGAATGGTCTACCAAGTGTCTCAGTCATTGCTAAATAACAAACCTAATAACATTGTTGCATTGCAGTTACGTAATCTTATATTTTCTATATGTTAGAAACCCTCGAAAACAACAGCGTGTGTACGAATTCTTGTGGCCAACAGCACATGCTCTGTACAGTATATGCATGTACCGGAATGTCATCTATATACTGTATAATATGTTATGCTGTTAGCCCCATTATGGTGTGGCATGTCTGGATGGATGAATGTTGGCGTGTGTATAGTCTGGTGTGAGGTAGAGGAGCACAGTGAACCGGTACCCACAACAACACAACACAACACAGCCGACCCAACTGCAAAGTGCTCTATAATTCTCCCTTCATTTTCTTCCACTTTAGAACCTGTATGTATCCGTGGATGAGGGTGGGATGGAGGCAGTGGGATAGTAGGGATGGGTACAGAGAGGGAGAAGGGTGGTTGGTTGTGGGATGAAGGGATGACATGCGTAGGGGTGGGGATGAGGAGGAGGCTGCAGATGAGTTTTTCGGTTAATGGCTAACATATTAAAGCTAAATGGAAGATAAGGAAGGGTACGGAAGGATATGTGTAATGGTGAAATAGTGCAAGGAGGGGTGGAGAGTGTGGATATGTGGTTGGTTAATAAGGTAGGGAGGGGTTAAGGGTGGAGATGAGGTATGTAAGGCAGGAAGGTGATAAGGATCGGTAGGGTATATATAGGCTATGAAGGAGGAGTGTACTGTAATGCTGGTGAAGATGGAAGGAATTCTCACAGGAGGGAGTGAGGACAAGAATGAGGTAAGTAGTGGAAATATAGGTTTGAGGGAGGAAGGTAGTGGAGATAGAAAGATGTTGGGGGAGATAATTAGTTGAGACAGAGGGTTGGGGGTGGCAATTAGTTTAGATAAGGAGTTGGGGGAGGAAGGTAAGTGGAGATAGAGGGGGTTGGGGGAGGAAGGTAAGTGGAGATAGAGGGTTGGGGGTGGCAATTAGTGTAGATAGGGAGTTGGGGGAGGAAGGTAAGTGGAGATAGGGAGTTGGGGGAGGAAGGTAAGTGGAGATAGAGGGTTGGGGGAGGAAGGTAAGTGGAGATAGAGGGTTGGGGGAGGAAGTTAAGTGGAGATAGAGGGTTGGGGGAGGGAACTATAGGTAGGAGCAAGGGCTGAGATCACTGCCACCAACAACCACCACCACACACACACACCACTCCCTCGCCACACCACAAAACAAGAGAGCTAATTCTGTATCTGATTGTTTAGATCATCGTGGCAGGATCACCAGGGGCGTGATTTGTTTGACACTGGCCAGCATTAGTTATCTTATCTCAGTTACTCCTCCAGTTTATCTACTCAGGAAGTCTCAAGCACTTTACAGCTTCATTATAAGTAACGGTATATTAGTAGTAGTGTATTAAGGATAACATATGAGTAAGAGTATAACTGACAGTATTATGAGTACAGGTGTACAAGGGATAATATATATAATCATATGAAACAGTTTATATACGACAAGGAAGCTCTTCATCGTAAGTAACATTGTAAAGTTGGCAACACATCAGAATAGATCACTGAATGTTATCACTCCTTCCTTACTGACACGTGGAACCTAAATCACGAACGATACTTTAGTCAAGGGATTTTCTCACCAGTGACTCCTTGCAATTTAGTTCACAACTACGCTGAATTGTCATCACGGAAGTTGGGCTGCTTTACCTTCATTGTATTAAGAAAAGTTATACGGTTAGCATAACAGTAAGTGTCAATTATGAATTGGTTCATAAAATTGTTGGCAACGTGAAGGTATCAGTTTCAATAAGTATTATTTATTATAATGGGTAGTATAGGATGGTTTACAAATAACAGTGAGAATAACAGAAACATCACTAATTACGAACATGCTGTACAGGAGATAAGAACGTACAGTAAGCCACAGAATAAACAGTGACACCTTTATTAACATTATCACCATCACCCAAGTTATTATTTTCACCGGCACAGACAATAATGACCACCATATTTAATCAAAACAACAACAATAACAACCCCATTTTCACTAACAACAAAACCACATCAGTCACCAGCACCACCCACACCCACATTCTAGCATTTCCTATATTACCCTCACCAACTCGGAAGCCTTATCAGGAGACGGGAATTACAGTCTCTCGATTCCAACAGCAGACGGAAAAATCTGAGAGGAGAGGAGCGTTTTCGGTAGAGGGTTGTAGGGGAGAGCCAGGGTGAGAGAAAGACAGGGTAATAAGGCAGGGTTACGGTGAGGTGGGGACGGTCCATGGTAGGGGAGAGGTAAGGTAGGAGGGGAGAGGCAGGGTGAGGGAGAGGTAAGGTATGGTGGGGAGAGGCAGAGGTAGGGTGAGAAAGAGGTTGGCTAAAGCAGGGTTACGGTGAGGCGTGGAGGGCCAGAGTTGGAGACAGAGTGACAGAGAAGTTGGCCTAAGGTGAAACGGGAGGAAGCAAGTACAAGGTGTGTACTGTAGAAAAAATAAAGACGATGAGAAAATGAAGAATTTTGGAGAGTGAGGAGGGAAGGAAGAAAAGGGGTGAACAAACCACGTAGACGAAAGTGGAAAGGATCACAAGAAAGAAAAATGTAAAGAGTAAGACAAAGAAAATGAAGATGATACGACAGAAATTCATGAATAAGTAAAAAGGAGGAAAAGTAGCGGGAAAAATATAAAACCGGACGAAGAAGGAGAGGGGAAAGAGGAGGCCACTTGCTGAGACCTTACGGTACCTGACCTGGCTAAGATGCACGGATCATTACTCCTTCTCATTGCATCCCACTTAGATCAGTGAGCGTCAGTCACACTATATATATATATATATATATATATATATATATATATATATATATATATATATATATATATATATATATATATATATATATATATATATATATATATATATATATATAATGCGGGTAAGCTTTTATCTATACTTTCGCTTATTACTTGTATGTATGCTGATGGGTAGGTTATGTGTGTTACTGTTTAAATATGTTTCTGCTTAAATGTGAGGTTATGCTTGTATTTGTAAAAGTGTGTTATGGTGCGTTCTGTAGTTCAAGCATCATAGTACACATACCGACATCCCGTGTAGAAACTCAGCAAAATCCTACACACTGCATGGGTGAAGCTCACGCACTTTGTGGTCATTTTGAGTACTTCATTTCTCTCTCAAAGGAAAGCCTACTTCGGGCAAACCAGGTCGTTGTACCGTTTGAAAAGTCCGGCAAACTGGAACTGGGTTGCGTCAGGTCACGTTAGAACGAAAATTAATGGAGCACAAACGACCTAGGTTGGAAAAATTTGCGCGGGAGCGTCAGCCTTGCCTCAGTTGGGGAGCAAGTAACCCTCTAGTTTGTGGCAATAACTAAGTTTAAGGGGAACAGGCCAAGCAACCATTCTTCGGCCTGGTTGACGGCTCAAAGTTTCCAAACTCTGTTGATGAGCTCTAACAGTATATGATTAGACTCTTACCGCGTTAACTGGACCACTTGTAAGGAGTTGTAGCTGCTCCATAAGCTACGGTTATTATGCTGTGGGTTGTTAGGTTGGCAGGGCGTGTCAAACTATACAGACATTATGTTAAATTGTTTGTTGTTGGGCTGGAAGGGCGTGTCAGACTATATAGACTTTATGCTAAGTTGTTTGTTGTGCTGCTGGAAGGGCGTAGCAAACTATACAAACTGATATATGATAAATTGTTTGTTGTGGACAGCGGTGAAAGAGTTATTGGCGGAACATACAGTGGAAAACAAGAGGAGAAACTGCATCATTCCATTGTGATGAAGTTAACATGGATGAAAATTGGAAGGTATGATTCAGTTCAAGTGAAACTATCTATATACAGTATAAAGGAATTAGTTATACACAACATATCGCGACGCTTGGAGGGATTAGCGGTAAGCTTTGGCCCATGTCCTGATAGTAAGGCTGAGAGATGCAATGAAAGGAGGGCGTAGTAACTTGCCTTGTTTTGATAATAACACCGATAATGCTGAGCTGTTAGCGGTGAGGACGGCCAGGGGTAACTAGTGTCATCAATCATTCTTAAAGCAAAAGGAAATAGGAGATAAAACTACAGGTGTCCGATATCTTTAGTATTACCAATGGTCTTAATGGTACAGTCATGGCTGATTGTGCTGGATCAGGGTCAAGGAGTGTTGGAAAGTAACTGAACAGAGTTTGAAAAGATGAATGTTCCAAGCCATTCTCAACGTTGAGAGAGGTTAAGAAGACTCACTTTATCGAACTCTGTTCAGTCTCCAACACTCCTTGGACCCTGTTTGTTGTTGATCTTTCTGTGTACTGTTTTGGCTCAGGAAGAATCAGTAGAGTCAATCTTTTACCTTCTCCGCTGCATGTGGAGTTTTGGTTCGTTTTTTCTTCACTTTCTTTTCCACGGAGAAGATTAAGTTAGGGACCCCATGATATAGTCAGAAAATTGGAGGTTAGAGAGTCCTTCAAACATTGTCACGAAACACCACCCACATTAATTAAAGGAACCTGTTAAATGGCATAGTCAAGAGGAATCAGAAGCCACCAGGTCTCACACGCGACCACAGGGTGCCTTAATCATGTCTTCGGAAATGTAACACCTTCTTGTATTTTTGTAGAGCGTTAGTTTTCGGTTTTCTTCGTTCCTTCGTGCAAGGTGTGTGTGTTTCTTGTTCAAGTTAGATCACAACAAATGGGCACTAAATTACCCACTCTTATATCATCTCAGTAAATGCCTCAGCACATAACTTTGTCATTTTTGTCACAGAGCTGACGTGGACCTGTTTACTACTGACATTGTATGTACATAAACTAATCATTCATGGCGTTTATGAGAACTCATTACATAAATACAAATGGAGTTAGTGATGGATAAGAGTTAGATAATCAGTTCAAAGACATCAGTGAAAGTGGAAACTAATACTTTTATTCTATTTTATCCAGCAACTGTATTATAAAAGTAGAAATATTATATAAATATATATGATGTTCTTAAGAAGCTCGACTACTTTAAATCATCTATAAGAAGAAAAATAAAACTACCTTATCTGAATAATTTCATCGACTCGTATCTAAACGGTACTGACTACTCCAACTTGTTTGATCTAAATCTTGGACGACAAGATAAGTAGGATGAGAATTTCTCGAGCATTATTTTTGTTTTCAGGTGCGTTGGACCGTACAAGTTTGAGGGGTGAGGTGGGTACATGTGTGTGTGTGTGTGTGTGTGTGTGTGTGTGTGTGTGTGTGTGTGTGTGTGTGTAAGGGGAAGTGTGTGTGTGTGTGTGTGTGTGTGTATAGGTGTGAGGGATGAGGTGTGTACAAGTGGAGTGTACAGGTGTGAAGAATGAGGTGCCTCTTGGGAGAAGAGTGTACAGGAGTGAAATGTGTACAGCTGTGTAAGGAAGCGTGTGTGATATGTTTATAGGTGTGATGAGGTGTGTTTTAAGTGTGAGCATACCAACACAAAAAATGACATGTGTGTGAAGTGAGTAGAGGCGTGAAGTGTATTTTTTATTGGCGTGAGGTGTGTGCAGGAGATGTATAGTCTGTATAGCACGTTGATGTGTAAAATAATAATAATAATAATATAGAGTGTTGATGTAGAAGTAGAAGTCTCCCTTGTCCCACAGTCCCAAACTCTTTCTTTGCAGGGTGAGGAACTGATGGTACCGTTTTATTCTTGTCAAATGCTTCCCTCTTATATTCTCACCTGCCTGATATGCTGCCGGTATATTGTCAGCATTATCAGGCCAGGATTATGTATTGTGTCCATCATATATTGTGTTTAAATGATTCAGGTCTCAAGTGAGTCGCTTTTGCTTTAATTTTCATCATCATCATCATCATTATTATTATTATTATTCTATATGCATAAATGAATTAATATAATGTTTGATTCTCTGTCGTCTCAGTAAGAGGTATTCACTCAAATACTTATATATTCTGTGTGACCATCCCGAGGTTTTTGTTACTCTGGAGGGGCGCTGATTCTATTCCCATCACTACCTCACCGTCTACCCACACCAGGCCTTCTGTATGATAAAAAAAACAAAAAAAACGTTGAACTCGTATATCTCCCACCACCACCACTAGTAGCTACAACCTATACCTCCCTCACCACCACCACCACCACCACTACCACCACCACCACCCTCACCACCACTAAGACAAGCAGTCCAACCACTACATAATCCCCCACCACCACTCCCACCACCACCACCTCCTCCTCCACCACCACCACTCCCACCACCACCACCACTCCCACCACCACCACCTCCTCCTCCACCACCACCTCCACCACCACCACCACTACCCCCACCACCTCCTCCTCCACCACCACCACCACCTCCTCCTCCACCACCACCACCACCTCTTCCACCACCACCACCACTCCCACCACCACCACCCCCTCCACCACTACCACCACCAACTCAAACATTACATTCTCATATCTGAAAACATATTTGGAACAACTGCCACCTCTTCCGTTTTCCATCTTGCCAAAATTGCACATCAGAATATTGAAGCGTTGTGAGTGTAGCATTTAGAGAGCATTCAGAGTTCCAGATTTCTTGAGAATTGGATACCAGGCAGAACAACAGGTCCAGCTGGCATAATATTATCCTCGCTTAGAATATAAACTTTTTTTTTACCAGAAGCCACATACTATTATGTTAGTTGGGTTAGAATGTTACTGGTGTGTCATGTTGGGTTTAATAATTCTGGGTGTTATAGAATGTAGTAACTGAAATACAAAAATTTCATCAACAGCACCGACCGACTAGCAAAGACTTCTATTTCTCATTTACCAAAAGTAAAAGAGTATTCATAATATATTTGAACAACTTTACATGTTTATACAATGCGATCTATTTGGATAATTTATGGTCACCCCGTGCTGTATAATATTACCACTTCCTTAAGGTAGAGAAGAACTTTGAAGGAGGGAAGCCAAGGGGTACTTAATTAATGGTCTTAGTGTTAAAAGGAAAGTGAGTTAAAGGGGGGAGAGGATAATGGAGACAGGGCATTTAGCGGAGATGGGGTCGTTATCAGCTAAAATATTAACCCAGCTAAATGGTTTGCAGCGGGCGTTGTGTGTGTGTGTGTGTGTGCGTGTGTGTGTGTGCGTTTGATTAGTTTTGTTTTTATGTTTGTGTTTGTGTTACTATTGTTGTGTTTGTGAGTGTGTGAGTGTGAGGCAAGAGTTTGTGTGTGGGTGCGTGGCAAGTGTTTGTGTGTGTGTGTATTAGGTTGGTGTTTGTGTGTGGGTGTGAGGCAAGTGTGTGGGTGAGAGGCAAATGTTTGTGTGTGTGTATGAGGTAGGTGTTTGTGTGTGGGTGTGAGTTAGGTGTTTGTGTGAGGATGTGAGGTACTGTAGGTGTTTGATCTTAGAGCTTGACTCGATAAATATTTTATACCTAACTAAGCATGTTAAAAACTCTGTCGCCACTACTACAACATAAGACTCATAAATGTATGGGATTCAATAGATGTGTTCTCCATTTTTTAGGACTCGAGGTTTATTTTTCCAGTTCCCCACAACCCAGATGGGAAGAGTGTGTGTGTGTCTGTGTTGCATGTGTGTGTGTGAGTGTGGGTATGTGTGTGTGTGTGTGTGTGTGTGTGTGTGTGTGTGTGTGTGTGTGTGTGTGTGTGTGTGTGTGCAATTATTTAGTCTTTCATGCCTGGTCATTACGTTTGCCACTTTTCTGTGATCAGTAGTTACCCTAAATCCTTCCCGTCAGCCTATAATAACCTTCCTGCCCCAAGAATGGAATCCAAAACCTGAAAATGAATGTTACTTTAAATGATCACACCGGCACTCCGAGTTACACGGAAGAAAAATGCAAGGCTGGATATTGCTACAACTTTATCACCAACTCATCGACCACTACACCGAGGTTGGGATGCACGGTCAGCATTCAGATGAGTTGGGGTGAGAGAAGAGGGTTGGGGGGAAGTGGGGGGAAGGGGGGGGGGGCAGAATCTAATAGTGTGGATCTCCTGGGATGGATTTAGAACATTGCCCTGTTTTATTGTCTAGGAGTTGTTGTTGTTGTTGTTGTTTGTTGGTACTTTTTACATATCATGGTCGGACCGTGTTTGTGTAACGTAATTAGCATATGGACACTGTACGATTTTAGTTTTTGACGTTTTCTTGTGTGCAAAGGGGGTGATTGTTTTAATGCATAGTCGCAAAAAATTTCAATGTGGTATTCTTGTAACTACTGTATATCAAATTAAGGTGATATACAGTATATAATTATAGCACATGTAATTATCTCTACTCATGTGCTTCAGTGATTGATTCTAAAGGTGTATCATAAAAAGTGTGAACCAGAACTACTATTGTACACACCACGACTGTCCTCCCTATAAGCAGCAAGATACAATTTGTTCAGTAGCTACTTGAAAAAAAAAAAAAAACAGCTCCAGATCAGTAAAGTGTTAATATTGTTACTTCACAGATAAACTCCACATGTAACTGCCTATTTCATTAAGGATACTCAGTTCTCGCTCACTTGCAACCCACATGAGTTACGAGGGGGTGGGACTTATCTGCCAGGTATCGCCAACTCAGAAGAAACCGACTCCGCCCTTCAAAAGATTGCATGTTTGTTTATGAGATCCATCCACGTGGAAATGGATGGTTGTGGTGGTGGTCTGGGGGTCGCTGAGCCTATCCCAGTCCGGAGTCGAAAAAAGTATATTACACCTAACCTAGTACATACATACATACATACATACATAGCACCTGTTTCCTTCGTCCCCTGTCCTTCCTTCGTCAGGCGTTCTCGGGTCAGATATGCTTCGTCCTGATTCTCGGGTCCCCCAAACTTCTGAATATGAGTTACTGGGGAACGTAGGATGTCTTAGGTTGGACAGAAAATCGAAGAAATTATGCTAGGGGACCATATGTTGTTGGTGGAATGGAGGTCAACTAATTCCTCCAAAGTGTGACAGGAAACAGCCAAGTATCTCATATATGCGAGTTGGGATCTGTTTTGTAGCAGAGATTGAAGGAATTTGTAGACATTAATTTCGCCCAAAACAGAGGATTTCTTTAATTAAAGGGGGAGAGGTATAGTTTTGGCATTTTTGGAGATACGGATTCCTCCAAACTATTCCTAGCAAAATTACACCATTTTATTTTTGTTAATCTAGTCCTTTTTCCAGGCATATTTTGGAGGAATCAAGACACTCCGATGAACCAAAGGAATACTCTCCCCTTAAACTTCATTCTCTTTACATCACGGTCTGACATCACCAAAACTAATACATGCCATGCATCATACAGTCCCATTTTCCTCCATTCCCTGGGCATGCAGTCACGGGCTTCCTCCTTCTCAGTCTTTCAATCCATTTCCAGAACTCACGAATATGACTGAAGTAAATAATATCAGTGAACGGAGGCTGGTGAGTAAAGATGATCCTGTATAGATGCCAGTGTAGTCGGCCCTTCAAGTACACAGGAGCCAAGCTGTATAGTCGAGTACCACCTTAAAAAAAAGAACCCACAATTTCATAACAGTACCACCTTAAAAAAAAGAACCCACAATTTTATAACAGTAGCCCCACTGACTCGTTATGCCTCTTATTACATGGCTTAGTTTAACTCTAAAATGTGGCTTTATCGTCCACCCACATGGCTTAATTAGTGAGAGGGGAATGTGTCTGCGAGGAGATAGCATCGTGCTCTCCAGATACACAGCAGCAGGGAGTTAAGTTATCACCAGTATCGGCACGGGTTAAAACACTGGCATTAAGAACGATAATTGCCGGCCCGTGAATGCCTTTAAGCACCTCACTATACCTACCTACGTCATGACAGGGGTGGGTGTGAGTGCGTGCGTTCGTATGTCCGTGTCCATGTGTGTGTTTGTGTGTGTGTGTGTGTGTGTGTGTGTGTGTGTTGTCTTTTAGTACTTGGGCATGAATGCATGTGTGAAATTAGGCGTGTGATTGCATTTGAGAGCAGTGACGGGGTCTTGTGGGCACATAGGGATGGGAGAGAAAGTGATTGTGGTAAGGAGAAGTGATACAAGGAGTCTGGGGATCTATTATTCCTTACAAATCCTGTATATGAGGTTAATAAGTCTGGTTTCAACCACAGAGCGTTCAACAACGTTTCTCTCTCTCTCTCTCTGAAAACAAAGATATTCCTCCACGCCAGTTCACACCCACAAACTAGTAATTATCTTCGCTGATAAATGCCTGTTACCTTCATGTTTAATGACCAATGAGCATATGTATATACGAGTGTATATATATATATTGTTACGGTGTGACATATCTTCACTATGTCACATCGTCATTATGTTTTAGTAGTGTCAACATCTTCACTATTTGTTAGAAGATGTCACTACTCTATATTGTTGATGTTATTGATGACATTGTATTGTAGTTCCAGGTTGTCTTTATAAAATGATATGTAATATATGAAGATATTGTAAAGTGGAAGCTCGAGGGGAGACAAGATATAGAAGATAAATAAAGCTTAAGGCTTTAAAAGGGTTTGATTAGGCACTCTTCCTCCCCAGTATATATCTGATTACGTGCCTCAGTCTACCCGGGGCTGGGGACGTAACAGAAATTGGGGGCCTGACAGGATAATTTTCCTCAGGAAAATAGGAAAATAGAAAAAAGTAAGATAATCCATTAAAGAAAATGGAGTACGAGCAGGAGATGAAGCTCTTGCGGCTCCTCCTGAAGAAAGAGAAGGAGGAGACAGCTCAATTGGAGCTTGAGTTAAAAAAGCTGGAGGCCAGAAATAGAGGCCCAGCTGAAAATAAAGTGAACTTCCTTGTGTCCGAGGAAAAAGAAGCAGAGGAAGAAACTGCTGAAAACACTGAAGAAAAAACTGCTGAAAACACTGAAGGAAAAACTGCTGAAAACACTGAAGAAGAAATTGCTGAAAACATTGATGAAGAAACTGCTGAAAACAACACTGAGGAAGAAACCACTGAAAACAATGTGGAAGAAATAAGTGAAGAAAAATTAGAAGAATACGATGTGGAGGAAGAGTGTGAGGAAGACATCGATAACGAGGAAGATGCTAAATCCAAAGAGAAGAAGAAGGCTAAGGAAACTTCAACCAAGGAAGAAACATCACCCAAGGAAGAAACATCACCAACAGAAGCAATTGAAGAGACTGCAAAGGTTGAGTCATCCGAGGACAAGACTGGTGGAGCTACAGAAAGTGTTAAAAAGAAAAAGGGAAGAAAGAAGGTTGAAAAGGTTGAAAAGGAGGAGAAGGAGGAGGAGAGCAATGAAAAGGAGGAAGAAGGCCACCAGGACAGTGAAGGGAATGACGACGGCAAGAAGAAGAAAAAGAACTCCAAGAAACCAGTTCACAAGAAGACAAGGAAATTAGCTCATCACGTGTCAAGGAGCGCCAACAAGGCCATAGACAAAAACATTGAGCCCAAAATCGAAGAACAGCTAGGCAAACTAAACCACCAGATGGTTGTGCTTCACCACAAGTTATGGAAAATTGAACCCAAAACAATGAGCAACCCCCAATACAAGGAAACATTCCAGCTCATCAGTAAACTATTGAGGGACGGCAGCAGGCTCGAGAAGCGCTTGTTGGATGAAAATAGTAGTGATGAAGTAGAAGAAGAAAATGATGAAGTAGAAGAAAATGATGATAAAGTAGAAGAAAATAAAGTAGAAGAAAATGATAAAGTAGAAGAAGAAAATGAAGAAGTTGAAGAAGAAGATGGTGAAGTTGAAGAAGAAAGTGATGATGAAGATGATGAAGATTATGAATATTATGATGATGATGATGATGATGATGATAATGGCGATTATGAAGAAGACGAAATCTGGAACGAAGATATAGAATAGAAGGTAATAAAATATCCACCCTGCATTGTAAAGATGTAGATGTGAGCCCTCCTAAGGGAGAACTCACATCTAAAATTGCAAAGGGGGTGTTACGGTGTGACATATCTTCACTATGTCACATCGTCATTATGTTTTAGTAGTGTCAACATCTTCACTATTTGTTAGAAGATGTCACTACTCTATATTGTTGATGTTATTGATGACATTGTATTGTAGTTCCAGGTTGTCTTTATAAAATGATATGTAATATATGAAGATATTGTAAAGTGGAAGCTCGAGGGGAGACAAGATATAGAAGATAAATAAAGCTTAAGGCTTTAAAAGGGTTTGATTAGGCACTCTTCCTCCCCAGTATATATCTGATTACGTGCCTCAGTCTACCCGGGGCTGGGGACGTATATATATATATATATATATATATATATATATATATATATATATATATATATATATATATATATATATATATATATATATATATATATATATATATATATATATATATATATATATATATATATATATATATATATATATATATATATATATATATATCAAAGCCAATGAGTGAGGATTCAAAAGAGATATATTCACTGATATCGAGATCCAGAGAATGGTTGGTTGAGGAAGGGAGAGGGAGAGAGCGACGGGAGAATAGAGAGGCGAGGGTTAATTGCGGTCCTTGGCCTCCACAACAAAATATTAATTAATCGGTTGAAACTCATTAAGGAGAAATCTATGACCAATTGGAAATAATTATACCAAACCAGCTCTCAGTGGTTCTCTAATCAAGCCTGACCATTAGTGAATCTGGCTCCAGTAAGAGGAAGGGAAATCAAACCGGTCTGTATTAAAACGTCCTCCTTGTTACTGGATTGGATTGGCAGGTTGTTTCATTACCTACATTTAGACACAACCCTCACTGTAATAATGGAAGGAGGAGAATTTGTGGGGCCATATGAAAAGTATACTCGTGAATAAAGTTTAATGATTGTGGCTTCGTCTTTCTCAGTAAATAAAGGAATATGTTTCTCCCTTTGACTGCACATTTAAATCCATATAAATCATAATCATATTTAATTTCCTACATTCATTTAAAGGCGAGAATACATTATGCAGCCCATGTGTGTGGAAATGGCTCAATTTTTCAGCGGGTGGACAGTCTAGGACACAATATATCGCCTCACTTGGATGATGACCACCGTAAACAACTCAATAAGTAGCCTAATTAACAAAATGTGAAATAAACAAACTCAACCTAAACCCAGATGGCTTATGGTTCAATATTACTCACTGCATGGCGAGGGATGAAAAAAGTTTGTATGTATGTTCAAATGAATTTTCTCTGGCTCATCATACTAACATTATTTTACACCGTCTCTGACTCAGTACTAATACAGTTGTCGTTTTCAAGATATTCTCTAAAGTGGTTGGGTGTTACTTAATAGACAGTTTGTGATGTAGGTATGTCATCTTTTCTTGGAATGGCTTTGAGTATGCAGCCTGTATACTTACTGTCGCTGTATTCATAAAAAAAAAAGTAATTCAACTTATTCTACATATTTATAATACGTGTTATACATTTCACTCATCATTATTTTTTAAAGAACAATAACATGACTGGTGTTGGTGGGCATGAAGTTGGATATCATTAGTTTTTTGGAGTTTCAGATCCCTAATTCCTGACAAGAAAGATATTTTTAACCATGCTGGAGAAAACTGTCGTAACGGAGATAATTATAATGAGTCACCATCCCACCCATACAGGAGAAGCTTCAGGTATTCTCACTCAAAGAAATAGGCAAAAGAAAAAGAATATTATTGTCGACGATTTCACAAGCCGGTTCTTAAGTCAAGCGGGCGGGACAGGACGGAAATAGGTGGAAGACTGTACTGGCCTGATGGACGGGGCTAGATTAGAGAGTATTTGTTCACCAACGTCTGTGTACTACTTCATGGACCACTGGGGGGAATCTCTCCTCCCTTCTTCTACCCCCCCTCCCCCACCCCCTCCTCTTTCATCCACCCCCTCCTCTTTCATCCACCCCCTCATCTGTCAGCCACCCCCTCCTCTTTCATCCACCCCCTCCTCTTTCATCCACCCCCTCCTCTTTCATCCACCCCCTCCTCTTTCATCCACCCCCTCCCCCTCCTCTTTCATCCACCCCCACCCCCTCCTCTTTCATCCACCCCCACCCCCTCCTCTTTCATCCACCACTTCCTCTTTCATCCACCCCCTCCTCTTTCATCCACCCCCTCCTCTTTCATCCACCCCCTCCTCTTTCATCTACCTCCTCCCCCTTTCATCCACCCCCTTCTCTCTCATCCACCCCCTCCCCCTTTCATCCACCCCCTCCTCTCTCATCCACCCCCTCCTCTCTCATCCACCCCCTCCTCTTTCATCCACCCCCTCCTCTTTCATCCACCCCCTCCTCTTTCATCCACCCCCTCCTCTTTCATCCACCCCCTCCTCTTTCATCCACCCCATCCCCCTTTCAGCCAACCCCCACCCCCTACCCCCACTTTCATCCACTGTTTTAATCTTTCCTCTGCATCTATCCATTCCTTTATATTCCTCCACCCCTTCCCTTTTCCTTTCGTTCCTCAATAATTATGTACTCTTTTTTTATATATATTTCCATCCCTTCTCTTTTTCATATATTTCTTTACATCCTCCAATATTATTTTACTTTTCTCACATCATCTCTCCCCTCCCTTCCTTCCTCTCTCCTTCCCTGCCTTATATTCTCTACACTCACACCCCTTTATCACCCTTTTCCTCCCTGTTTTACTCACTGTCTTTAATAACTTTTTCCCTCATTCACTACCTCATTTTCTCCTCATTCACTCACTCACGTCCTTCACCTCATCTCTTATCTCTTTCATTTCACACATCTTCACACCACTCATGTCCCCTAACTTCACTCCCACCTCCATCTACACTTCACTTCCACCTCCATCTACACTTCACTCCTACCTCCATCTACACTTCACTCCTACCTCCATCTACACTTCACTCCTACTTCCTTCTACACTTCACTCCTACCTCCATCTACACTTCATTCCCACCTCCATCTACACTTCACTCCTACCTCCATCTACACTTCACTCCTACCTCCATCTACCCTTCCACCTCCATCTACACTTCACTCCCACCTCCATCTACACTTCACTCCTACCTCCATCTACACTTCCAAACTCTTTTCTTTCCTTTTCCTCACTCACCCCCATCTCCTTTATTCATTTCCCTACACAGAACTGCACCCCCAACATCCCTCACTCTTTCTCCTTCACCCTCCCTTTCTCCCTCACCATCCCTTCCTCCTTCACCCTCCCTTTCTCCCTCACCCTCCCTTTCTCCCTCACCCTCCCTTTCTCCCTCACCCTCCCTTTCTCCCTCACCCTCCCTTTCTCCCTCACCATCCCTCCCTTTCTCCCTCACCCTCCCTTTCTCCCTCACCATTCCTCCCTTTCTCCCTCACCCTCCCTTCCTCCCTCACCATCCCTTTCTCCCTCACCCTCCCTTTCTCCCTCACCCTCCCTTTCTCCCTCACACTCCCTTTCTCCCTCACCCTCCCTTTCTCCCTCACCCTCCCTTTCTCCCTCACCCTCCCTTCCTCCCTCCCCATCCCTTTCTCCCTCCCCCTCCCTTTCTCCCTCACCCTCCCTTTCTCCCTCACCCTCCCTTTCTCCCTCACCCTCCCTTTCTCCCTCACCATCACTTCCTCCCTCCCTCACCTTCATGCTCTAATATTCACGTAACCCCACACCCCCTCCAACCCCACACCCCCTCCAACCCCACACCCCCTCCAACCCCACACCCCCTCCAACCCCACACCCCCTCCAACCCCACACCCCCTCCAACCCCACACCCCCTCCACATCATCCCTCACCCCTATCCTATACCAGTTCTCAGATTCCCCCTCTTCCTCTGCATTGCTCATTCGGCCACCTCTCGCAAATTTCACTCTTACTTTGCTAATTTCTTCTAATTTCGTCCATATTAGTTTGGTTAGATGAGGCTGATTGCTGTGAAATCCTGCTGAGTCGGCGGAGGAGGAGGAGTAGGAGGTGGTGGTGGTGGTGGTGGAGGAGGAGGAGGAGGAGGAGGAGTAGATGGTGGTGGTGTTGGTGGTTGTGGTGGTGTTGGTGGTGGTGGTGGTGGTGTTGGTGGTGGTGGTGTTGGTGTTGATGTTAAACGTGTTGGTGTTGGTGCTGGAGGAGTAGTAGTAGGTGGCGGTGTTGGTGATAGTGGTGGTGTTGGTGGTGGAGGAGGAGGTCGATGAAAGAGGTTGAAGATTTGGTCGTTGGCGAAAATTAAGGACTGCCTATCCCTCCACACTGTGACACACGCTAAAATGAATATTGTGATCATTTTGAAACCTTACGTAACACTTGCGAAACTACAAATTGGTTATTGTGTGAAAAAAAAAAAAAAATTAATGTATGCTAGTAGCTGTAGTGAACTGAAGGTAACTGGAGAATGGATAGTGAGAGGAGTGATTTTTGTAGTGGCTTTCAAGAATAGTTCTATGCTATGTTCTGTTTTTTTTTTTTTTTTTTTTTTTTTTTTTTTTTAAGGAACGTAATTGTGATGATGACGAAATGATGAGTTTTAATCCAACCGGTATTATTCAACCAGTCCTCCCCTCCTCTGTACCAAATCTTAATGGGGTAGTACAGAGTTGGTAAATCTGGAGCAACTGATTCCTCCAAACTATTCCAAGCAACAGACTACCATTATATTTAATACTCTGGTCTTATTTCCTGGCATACTTTGGAGTAATCGAGGGGCTCTCTAATGTACCACAAGTTGTATTACCCCCATAATGGAAGCGAGGGAGGGAGTACAAGTTTATTTTAGCAATACGACAATATTAAAAGCAAATAGCAGTGTTTTATTGAAGTGCATCCGGGACCTGAATGATACGAACCGGTTTTGAAGTCCCTCCTGCCACTCTGGACAGTTCACACAGTTTGGCTTCATCCGGAGTTCAACAATCTGGAGTTACGTAATGACAGAATTTTATGACTTTGTTCTTCAAGTCATTGCTATATAATGATTAATGGAATTTGTATCTTATGTAAGGGAAATTACACATAGAGAAATTACACATAGAGAAAATACACATAGAGCAATTACACATAGAGAAAATACACATAGAGAAATTACACATAGAGAAATTACACATAGAGAAATTACACATAGAGAAAGACTTAAGGCTCCAGTGATCGTGTAAAGGAATTGGAGGCTTCTGATTCCTTCTGACTATGCCACGATACACGCTCCTTCCATATACTGTAGGTGTTTCGCGGCAATATTTGAACGACTCATTTTATCTCCAATTTTCTGACTACATCACATGCAGAGTCCCTTGATAAAACAGGAAACAGCTCTAACCAACAAATCACCCAAGCCGACTAAGGGGGGCAGGAAAAAAAAGGAGCGAAAAAGAAGTGGAGGAAATGAAAGAGGTAGGAAGTTAGAGAAAGAGAGGGAGAGGGTGGGGGGGGGGGAGGAAGAATGATAGGAGAGAGGAAGGAAGGTAAGAATAGGGAGCTAGATAAAGAGGCGATGGAAAATAATGTCCAATGTAGTAATAATGCCATCACAAATACATCTGGTATAAAAAAAATAGTATAGTAAATAGTAAATAGTATAGTATAGTAAAAATAGTAAATAGTATAGTATAGTAAAAATAGTAAATAGTATAGTATAGTAAAAATAGTAAATAGTATAGTAGAGTAAAAATAGTAAATAGTATAGTATAGTAAAAATAGTAAATAGTAATGAACAGCAACTTTGGAAATGACTGTATACCTGACCCAGCCCGGGGCCCCCAGTCAGTCAGTCAGTCAGTCAGGTGCTGGAGGTTGGGCTCGTGTTGCCCCATGACGTAATACCAGCAATAACCCTGATTGATATATATACCTAATTAATGTGAAAACTTTTGGGGAATATATATTTTTCGCAACAAAAATGAAGTTGTTTTTTGTTCTGGGTGTAATTAATACTATAAGAATTTGTGTTGAAATGTAAATATTTACTATAAAGGAAGGAGAACATGCTGTAGGAAGTGTTGGCATGAGCTAGAAAAAGTTTGCAAGGAGTTTTGAAATATTTGTTGTCAAGGTTCATAATTCATTGTCGTATATAGAGGCTTCCACTACGTTTCTCTCAAGACATTAGTAAACAAGTACATATATACATTTAGACCTGTATTAATAATAGACCAGCTGGTGTCCATATCCATGCATCCTGCTACCACTATCTAGAAGGTCAAAGAATAAAGCAGTGTAATCTTCTGTACCACAACACATGGGTAAAACACAACCTTCTCTCTGGTGGTGTGGTGGAGTGAAGCTCATTATGTTACGGTGGAGCACGTCACAACACATCCTTTACTGATATTTGTAAGGGGGCGCCGGGGGAGTGGAGATGGGGGGTGGAGAGGGGGGGGGGCAGGAGAGGATGGAGTAACGAGGAAAAGATATTATGAGAGGAAAGTTATAGAGTGATGGAAAAGGGAGAGGTAAGGAGATATACAATACATGATCAGAGAAAGAATGAGAGAAAAAGAAGAAATAGAATGAAAGGTGGAAATAAAGAAGGAAGTTACTGTTTGAAAGAGAGAGAGAGAGAGAGAGAGAGAGAGAGAGAGAGGTGGAGGAAATGAAAGAGGTAGGAAGTTAGAGAAGGAGAGGGATAGGCGGGGAAGGGGGGGGGAGGGGAAAGGATGATAGGAGAGAGGAAGGAAGGTAAGAATAGGGAGCTAGATAAAGAGGAGATGGGGGAAAAAAAATAACATCAACACCGCTAAACCCACCCTGTCTAGGCAAACCTTAACACGGGGGAAACCTAACTGACGTCTGATAATAACTAAATCAGAATAATTATACGCCCAGCACACCATAATCCGAGGATGACGCGTAAAATTAGAGGTACCAGAAGAGAGAGAGAGAGAGAGAGAGAGAGAGAGAGAGAGAGAGAGAGAGAGAGAGAGAGGGAGAGGTGGTGGTGGTAGTAGTAGTAGTAGAGAGAGAGAGAGAGAGAGAGAGAGAGAGAGAGGTGGTGGTGGTAGTAGTAGTAGAGAGAGAGAGAGAGAGAGAGAGAGAGAGAGAGAGAGAGGTGGTATTGGTGGTGGTGGTAGTGGTGAGGAAAGTGATGGCGAGAGAGACAGACGAACAAATAGACTGACAGACAAACAGATAGATAAACAAACAGAAAGCTTCGTACCCTGAAACATTTGTACCCACAGTTGCTATATAGAGCGATCCATGTGATGACAACTGCTGTGTGTTCGCATAATTATGGTGAATCGTATTGTATTCATTACCAACTTGATAAATAAAATGACCATGTAATAGTAAGCATAATAATATAACAGTTACCATTTTACACACACACACACACACACACACACACACACACACACCATAAACAGGACTATTCGCATTGTTCACACACACACACACACACACACACACACACACACACACACACACACACACACACACACACACACACACACACACACACACACACACACACACACACACACGCACACACAAGGCCAATATATGTAGTGTAGTACGGGTTTCTTGTGTCCATTTAATAGTAAACATAACATACAGTTACCATTTTACATACACACGCACACACACACGCCATAAACAGGACTTTTTGCATTGTCCACACACACACACACACACACACACACACACACACACACACACACACACACACACACACACACACACACAGCCAATATATGTAGTGTAGTACAGGATTATTTTAGCCATGTAATAGTAAGCATAATAATATACAGTTACCATTTTACACACACACACACACACACACACACACACACACATACACACACACACACACATACACACACACACACAGACAAGGCCAAACAATATATTATGTGGGTTTCTTGTGTCCACCTGTACTTGTTTGGTTGAGAGGATGGCCAGTTTTGACCCTGTACTTAAACATAGCTGGGCCCAAATTCCGATAAGATGATAAGAGGAGAGGTCTGATAGTACCCATAATTAACCCTTAATTTGGGTTGCTTGGTGATTATGTGGCTTTTTTTTTTTTAGTGCTAGAAATATGAAAGGAATTGTAGACAACATAAGGAACACGAGAGGAGTTATATTAAGTTAAGGGACCCTGTGATGGATGTAGTCAGAAAATTGGACAGAAATGAGTCCTTCAAATATTGCCACGAAACGCCACTCTATTATCTAAGGAGCTTGTTTAGTGGCGTAGTCAGAAGGAATCAGTATTCTCCAATTCCTGTACACGATCACAGGGTACGTAATTTAATCTGAAAGAGCCATCTGTGTAATTATTATAACTGAGAATATGATGGAGTTATTATTATTATTATTATTATTATTATTATTATTATTATTATTATTATTATTATTATTATTATTATTATTATTATTATTATTACTTTAGGACACTTTTTCAATATTCTCTTCTAATTGTACATGCGGGAATTATAATTTTTTTATAGACATTCCATTAAAAACGTATTTTGTTTTATGAATAAGAATAATTATGAGGATTCGAACCTTGTAATCTATATTTCTCAAGTTTTCCCAAGGTGGATCCAGTCTAGATTACTGTACAGTGATAACCTCCTTATTAAGATTATATTCTAGGCTTCTGATTCCTCCTGACCATGCCACGAAACAAGCTCCTTCGATTTTGGTGGTGTTTCGTGGCAATATTTGAAGGACTAGATTACCTCCAATTTTTTAACTACATCACAGGGTCTTATAAT
>JAWQEG010008216.1:0-2500 GCA_033782935.1 Petrolisthes cinctipes | reverse complement strand
TATATGTGTGTGTGTGTGTGTGTGTGTGTGTGTGTGTTCGTGTGTGTGTGTTCGTGTGTGTGTGTGTGTGTGTGTGTGTGTGTGTGTGTGTGTGTGTGTTCGTAAATGAGAAGTTGAAGGTGATGATGGAGGGAGTAGTAATGAATGAAATGACTGGTATCAAAATATAAAAGAGTGAGGGAGGAGAGTTGAAGAAAGAGTGAGGGAGGATCGAGGAGGTATGAGTGTGGTGAAGGGTCAGAGAGGATTATTGAGGCTGGAGAATTACAGTAAAGTGAATATAGTGGATAGTGGGCGAGATTTCAACAAGAGTGAAGAGAAGTTGAGATGGAAAGTTGAAGAGTGAAAGAAGGTTAAGGAATGACGTTGTGCTGTGATGGCTTCGTGGGTGACAAAAAAAAAAAAAAAAAAAATGTATATACTATTTATTGAAGTAGTGAAAAATGGGGATGGTGATGAAAGAAAAAAAATTATTAATGGGCATAAAAGAGAAATGGAGAAAAATTGGTTTGAATGGAATATATACTATAAAGTGAGAGTTTGCGTTGCTGAGGGATGAAATTTTATAACAATATTGTGATTGGTTTAAGCGACATTCAGCAACAGTAATTTTTGTCACGATTATTTCCAACGCTATGTAATTTTCCATCACATTACATCGGAGTGCAGAACATCAAACCGTGAATTAAGCCTTTAATACAGTACAGTACGTTAGCAACATTTTTTCCATCAATTATTATGAACAATATGACCTTTGATGCTTCGTATGAATAAAATGATTATAGATATTGACCTCCATTAGATTTACGAGAATCATTTTTATAAAGTGACTTACTATAGCAATTACTGTTATTACTTCTACATCATAGAAATAAAAAAAAGTTAGGGATACCGTTTGCAATATCAGTCTCGAGTTGCCGCCGCCGCTGCCAGGAACTGAACACATGTAGCCTATAGTCAGCAGCTCAAACCATTCACTCAGCCATCACAAGCACCTCACCGTCTTACTCACCGACTTAATATTATAACACAGTTGAGCTGCGATGGGAGGTAAGCATTTCTTTAAACCTTCGTCCCTGCTGCTTGGTGTTTAATGTAAAGTCGTCAGATGAGTTTTTGAGGCCGTGTGTAATCTGGCGTATGAGTCTGGCTGCCCATGTTGAAAGCTCCTGGTCTTCTCGCTCGGACAAGTTTTACCTCCACCACCTTAGGGCAGTTTGAGGATGTGTTGCCTTCCTAAACTTCTGCTTCCATCAACTGACTTATCATGATTTTTTTCTTCTTTTTTAAACCCAGAAGAGATAAAATAACTAAGAATAGTACTCTTTAATGCCAACCCTAGACACTGCTCTCTTGAAACTTGAAAAAGGTTATCGTTTTTTTGCATCATGTCATAGAAATTTTGGTAGAATTATTCCCGGCTGATTGAAGATGTCTCCCTTAATTAATTTTCTGTTCCACTTTGGTAACGCAGAAGCGATCACAGGATTATGCTTCGATGACTGGTGCGATTTTTTAAGCTGCCTTTGATAAATAATGGTAAAGGCTTAATGTTCGTGCACTTTAAATCGGAAAACCTACTCAGCGTAACTTGATCCACCCAAATATAAAGAAAAATTTGGTTAGCCTCTTAAGGGAGGATTCTTTGGTTGGTGAATTGGAAGGTCTCTGATTCCTCCAAACTATGCCGCGAAACACGTCCCCTATTAGTAACAATGAGAGCGTCTGTTATCTGGCACTGTTAGGAGGAATCAGTAGCCTTCCAATTCACCAACAAGAGAGTCTCCCCTTAAACTACTTACACTCGCTGTAGCCATCAGTGCAAGACTTGAGACTATTATGACCCTTGACAAGATAGTAGGCTACGAATAAATTGTCTTATTGCTGTAGGTCATTGCTTCTCCCTGATAGATACCGTACATGAAAATAAGAATAAAATACAGTACCGTACACTCGCGATCCAAAAGATGTATCCAGGCTTGCTTCGAATAGTATTAATTAAGGATCGAGTATTAAGGGAGCTCAGGCAAAGATGAAACAAGATAAGCTTTGTAATTGGTTCACAAGTATGTCAAATGATTCGAAACTTAAAGGGATGCGGGAATAGGGGGACAGGCTTGGGGTGGGGGGGGTTGGGGGGTGCGGGAATAGGGAGACAGGCTTGGGGGGGTAGAAAGCCTGTCCCCTATTCCCGCACCCCCTAACCCCCCCAAGCCTGTCCCCCTTTTCCCGCACCCCCCCAAAACCCCCCCGACCCCCCAAAACTCCTCCCAACCCCCCAGACCCCCCAAAAACCCCCGCACCCCCCTAACCCCCCCCAAGCCTGTTCCCCTATTCCCGCACCCCCTTAAACAAGACCTGGATACAAAATTTGGATTGCGAGTGTACAGTGCTTAGTCAAGGGTGTTCTCTCAAATATGATTCAGGTTATTCCTTCTTTATATACTTAATTGTTGTTCAGTGAATATTGCACACTGTAATTAAGAAGTGCTCTTGGTAA
>JAWQEG010008215.1:0-41193 GCA_033782935.1 Petrolisthes cinctipes | reverse complement strand
CTTCCGTGTCCGTGTGTGTGTGTGTGTGTGTGTGTGTGTGTGTGTGTGTGTGTGTGTGTGTGTGTGTGTGTGTGTGTGTGTATGTGAGAAGGGGACGAGCGAGAAGGGTGGACTTAGTACCGTCAGAACAGAACATATCGAGGCGAACGAGACTAAAGAGGAACACACAGTCAAGGTGTTGTTGGCTGCTGCTGGACACTGCACACAGGAGCTGCTGCCGGTACACGTAGAGAAAAGAAATTATGAGTGTCACACCCTGTACAGATGCTTCGTGTAATTTGGAGTCTGTGCGAATAAAATTGAAAAGCAGAGTGGAGTGGAAAATTATGTTACAGGGGATGAAAGTACTGAGGGTTAGAAATGAATGTGTTGCTGCTATATATGTGTATTGTGGCGTGACGAACCGAACCAAGCACATGCGACAAAAGGAATAATCATTTTCCTATTTACACACACAAACACGCACACACGCACACATACATACGCACATACACGCACGACAGAAGGGGCTGATAAGGAAGCAAGTGTCTGAGGGTCGGTCGGGCGAGTCGGATGTGTTGTGGTTATATCACTTGAGTGTCCCCCTGGCGACGGGACGACTTACCTTCCCCACCCCATACCTGTGCCGCCTTCCTACCTGTCCTCACCTGTCCTCCTTATGCTGAGTGGTCGGTCGAACCTCTCTGTTTATCATTTGATGTCGTGGGTGAAAGGGAAAGCCAAACTATATCATATCTTGGGTCGTGCGTGTAGTGAATGGGAAGGAAAAGATTATGCAATTTTTGTAGTGAATGGAATCGAAAAGTTGTAAGTTGATCTATTTGTCATGAATGGGAAGGAAAAACTCTATGAAAATTTTTTGTTGCCTAGAGTGTATCAGAAAGGATACACACAACAACACACAGGTGCTCTATGAACGTTTCGTAAAGATAGTGTTGTTTGGTCATCGTCTGTCTGTATAGGTCAAGGCAGGAACGTTTCGTAATGTCAGGTTCAGTTCTCTTCAATCGTCTGCCTACAAATTCAGGCTAACACTTCGATAATTCTGGTTCCGTTTTCCATCATTACACGTCAAATCAGTTTGTTTTGTTTACCACTATATAATATCATACGTCAAAATATACGTCTCCACAGTTTTTGTTATCCACTGAATACAATACAGGTCGTATATAAGAATCAGGGTTATATAAGCATCATGTTGTCATTGTTCCTCAGGTTAAACGTTTATGCAGATCTTGCTTTCCATACTTACACATCAAATCAGGTGTCGGTTCTGTTTACATCGTTCGTCATACTCAACGTTTCGACAGTTCTTGCTTTCCATGATCACACGTCATATCAGTGTCAGACATTAGGATTTATTTTTACTGTCTGGAGTATTAAGAGCCTCGGCTGTTTTTTGGTATCAGGTCGTGTTTTCGTTGCGTGTCTGGTCAAAGGTGTAAACATAGCTGTAGTTCCAACCAAGTATGATGTCCACTTTTCTTGGTGACCTACGTGTTATGTCCTCATGATTCTGATAATACTGGTTATAGACTAAAAGCCCTTATGATGCCTCTCGTTCCTAGCATTGTCAGTCTTAAGTACAAACAAGAAAAGTGTTAGGATTATTTTCCGTGTGTGTGTGTGTGTGTCCCGTAAGTGTTTTGTCCCCAGGAAGTACAACATTACTGAGGTGATGTGTCTGTGCGTATAGAAGGCAATAAGGGCTAACATGCTACTCTTGTTATGACTACTTCTTAGCTTGCCTTACTCTGAATTTTATATTGTGGAGCTGAGAGAAGACTTGCTGTAGGACCAAATTTGTTACTCAAGGGGACACTAATTCCTCCAAACTGTGCCAATAAACAGACGACCTCAATGTTGCTAATAAGGGATCTGTGTCCTGGCATAGTTTAGAGGAATCAGTAGCCCTCCAGTATACCGTCAGAGTTTCCCAGAGTTGTTGTTTATCTTTCTGTCTCCTCCCTCACTGTGGGACTTGTTTGACCTCAACCTCGGCTTCAATGTCTTTCTTCCTTCGTCATGGCAAGAACTGCCTGATGTTTACTGAGTTTTATGTATTTTTAACTGTCTCGGAAAGGAAAAGTTGCATGTTCGTTGCAAGTTGACAGCCACGCAATGCAGTGGCAGTTGCAGTTCGCCCTCCGGAGGAAGTAAATAATATGCTGCAGGAACTATTGAAGATGCCTTGGTGGTTTTGGTGTTGAAATGGCAGTGGGTCATATATTAAGCCTACATTGTGAGGTCTATAGTGGGTTGGTAGTGTTGAAATGGTGGTAGCCAACTCATATATAATACTGAGTAAGCCCACATGTTTACGTGTCTATCAATATGTGCAATGCAGAGGATTTGCTTTCAGTCATATTCCATGATTTTTTTTTTTTAAGTTCCGTACCCGTACATAACTCAGTAACAGAGAAAGGGTGTATTTTACTATATAATCTTTTGTTGATATACACTGTAGTACTTTGATACTGGTTTTTAATGGGTGGGTTGTAAGAGGTGAGTGAAGGAGAAGGTGAAGGGGGGAAAGAGAAGGAGAGGGAAAAAGAGAGTCAGTGACCAGAAAACAATTAAAATTTCATCATGAGTTCGAGGGAAGGGAAGACATGAGGCCAGACTGGTTCTCTGCATAAAAAAACGAGAATATAAAAACGTCTCCCCTGTGGTCGTGAGGAGGCGTTTAGGGCTTCCGTAACTGCTGTGTAAGATTGGGTGAAATGCTCTGAGTCTCCCCCTCCTAACCCCTTCCTCCTCCACCACCACCACACCTATGCTTGGATTGGGTTGGGTTGGGTTGCTTTGTGCTTCGTTGTGTTGGGTTGGGTTATGTTGGGTTTTGCTGTGTTGTGTTGCGTTTTGTTGGATTAAGTTGCTTTGTGTTGGACTGTGTCGCTGTGATTGGAATGATGTTGTGTTCCATTGCGTTGTGGTCTGTTGTGATGATTTCAGCTGTGGTTGGTTGCGTTGTATGGTGTTGTGTTGTGTTGGGTTGGGTAGTGGTGGCTCAAGTTGGGTTTTATAGTTGTGTTGTTGTCAGAGGTTTGTTGTGCCGTGTCCCTGTCACAAATTAGGATTGTTACAGCGTCTGTTATTGATCGAACATTTGGTTACATATGAAAGAGCACATTATGAAGCACTCACATGCTCTCTTAACATTTAGTGCGAACGTTTTATTGCTCCCTGGAAACGTTTGCCAGACGCCTGCCTGCCTGTACGACCCAAGGCAGATTGATACCGTATACACTATCAACATTCTCAGACATCACCATTTGGGATTTAGGGACGAGTGAACGAATACCTACGAGTGATGCGACCTAACCCGACCTATTTAAATACCGCTTACGCAAACATGAGGCAGCTGGGAACTGAATAACTCAAGTGCAACATAAAATAAACTTCACATGTGCGTCGACCGATCGTGTGTGTGTGTGTGTGTGTGTGTGTGTGTGTGTGTTAAAAGAAATGTGTCTCTCTTTTCAACAGGTTCCAAGTACAAGTCGTTTGCTCATCTCCTCTGAAATAATACGAAGGTTGTGAATGATCATATGTACTCCTCGATATTGTGCAAAAGTATTAAAGTATAATTATAAAGATATTTCTCCAGTACAACGATACCCAAACTGAAGCCTTATAAAAGTTTGTGTGCTTTTTACGTCTTCAATCAAATGTCTGTATGAAGATCCTCCTGTTTGTTTGAACGCTTTAAGACGGTGGTAGTGGTGACGGCGAAGTAAACGGTAGTGACGGTGAAGTTTTGGTGACGGTGAAAAAAGTGGTAGTGACGGTGAATTAAGTGGTGGTGACGGTGAATTAAGTGGTAGTGACTGTGAAATAAGGAGTGGTGACGGTGAAATAAGGAGTGGTGACTGTGAATTAAGTGGTAGTGACGGTGAATTAAGTGGTGGTGACGGTGAATTAAGTGGTAGTGACGGTGAATTAAGTGGTAGTGACGGTGAAATAAGGAGTGGTGACGGTGAAATTTTAGTGACAGTGAAGTTTTGGTTACGGTGAATTAAGTAGTGAGAAAACAGAAGTGATGAAGGTAGTGTAATTATTGTACCGTATCAGTATAGTGCAGTATAATGGTGTACTGATTGTAGCAGTACAGTATTTTGGGTAGTACCGTACATAATATTAGTGTGACAGTGTAATATCCTGTAGTGACGAAGTAAGATTGATAATTTTGTATATAACAGTGCAAGACGTGAACCTTGAGACCTTTGAATGACCTTTATAGTACGTGGATAGTTAATACATATCAGTAACAACATCGTATAGTACACTGTTTGTTTACCATTTTTTACAGTACAGGAGACTCGCTTGTGTGTGTGTCATTGTTTGGTGATCTAGACTTTGATACATATATTCGAAATCAGTATCCAGACAAGGAATTTTGAAAAGCATACAGATACAAGCATACAAATGAAAGCATACAGATGAAGTAGTAGAAATCAGAACTAAGCACCGTGGAAAATATAGTAAACAAAAAACGTAATTCCACACACAACACCCATTAATTAATTGAAGAAGAGCATATACTATACATTACTATACATCGAGTTATATGTATTTTATCATAGGATTATACAGGCACAGAGTACAAAAACACCAAAGCTATATTGATAACTGGAATTAATGGTTTTACTGTTGATCTCCCATTGTTTATGAAATTGTTTAGCCTACATAGAAACAGGAAATATCACCCTGTTTGAAAATCTCCGACACTGAATCACAGAAATATTCACGAAAAAATATATAATAACAGTGATAGAAGGAGGAAAAACAGTATATTTATATTGGAGGCGTGAGTGAGAGATTTTACCGTATGGCTGAGCTTATCCCACACTGAACCACTGAAATAAAGAAGATTGAAAGGTAGTAAAAAATATATTGTCAGTGTGTGAGTGAGGGAATTTAACCTGTTATAGTGACTGAACATAGTGGGATATCTGGTCACACACTGAGCCACTGAAATAAAGAAGATTGAAAGGGAGTAAAAAAATATATATTGTCAGTGTGAGTGAGGGGATTTAACCTGTTATAGTGACTGAACATAGTGGGATATCTGGTCTCGATGTGGCCACCCTCTGCATACAACCTGCTCAGTGTCTTCCAAGATGTCTGAAGACTCTGGTAAGGAAACTCCCCCAAACACCCATTCATTGAGATTTTTATTGTTGTACTGAGTGGTTAACTGTTGTGTAGTTTATACATATATTGTTATTAGAAGAACTGACAAGTCTGTTATTTTTTCTAGTACAATATGGTTTTGATATGTTGTTTAGTGTTGTATTTTGGTTTTAACACACACACACACACACACACACACACACACACACACACACAGTACAGTGTAGTGAAATGCACTGCATAAAAAATATTTACCTTCTGTTTGGAGTATATTTTGTAACGTGGAAAGGGAATGACTGTAGTATAGTTATGAAAGTGGTATATGAATGTAGTATGATGGTGCAACTTAGTATGGAGATGGGTCCTGGTTCCCTCATATGTAACATCCTGCAGCCATCCAACTGTCCTTCCCTTCTTATATAACCTCTTTTCTATAACACCCACCCACTCGTATGGTGGGCTTCTCGGTCCCCTCTATTATACTGACTTACATAAAACCTTCTTAAATAATCTCCAGGATATCCTTGTATATATATTTTTATCTGTGTTTTTCTGTGGTATACTATTCTATTCTCGTTATCTTTCTAAAGTTTCGTCAACGTGTGTATACGGTTCATGATTCACTTTCATTTGATTGTTTCTCTTTCTCTTTCCATTCGTTGTTTCATTCCTGTTGCCATTCTGACCACGTTCCCCCCTCAGTTTTATGACTAACCCCATTTCTCTTGTCTCCTTTCTCCTCTGACATGCCCCTCATACTTTTAACCCCTTCCCCATTTCCCCCTCTGTTCCTTTTCTCCTTCCTTCCCCCCCCCCTTCCTTCCATTCTTTCATAACTTCTTTAACTGCCTCACCCCTCTCTCTTCCTTCTTCGTCTCCCTTCTTCTTTTCCTCCCTTTTTCTTATTTTCCTCCCTTTTTCTTCTTTTCCTCCCTTTTTCTTATTTTCCTCCCTTTTTCTTCTTTTCCTCCCTTTTTCTTCTTTTGTTCTTCCTACCTTAATCCTCTCTCAACTTTCACCCTTTTTCCTCCTCTCCCTATTCATTCCATTTTCACAAATCCTCGTCATCTTTTTTCCATAATCATCCTTTCCTTCCCTTTCTCCTACGGTCCACTTCCCGTTCTTCATCTCTACCTCAAACTCCTTCATTCTTGGCACATTTCCCTTCCTCCTCCTGGCACCTCCTCTCACGACCCACCACCTTCCAAGAAACGAATCATCAACAAGAAACAACAGAGAGACCGAGAGAGAGAGAGAGGGGCAGGTGGTGGTGGTGGTGGTGGTGTTGGTCGTGGTGGTGGTCGTGATATGGCTCTCTTTTCGTAGCGAGATCCTGAGAGACGCTTGTATATTCCAGCTAAAGTTAATTAAGGACTGAGATGACAGTAGCTTATATAGGGATGAGGTGAGAGTTATTACAGACGATTTACAAGGGACCTTCAAATCATAACATACCTAATAGTCCTTTTGAGGCTATTTGTTTATGCTTTATATGCTAACTGGTCCATGAAGGTGACGGGAAAGTATAGGAAAATTTAGAAGAGGAGGAGAAAGTTGAAATGAAGGTTGAGATGATGTTATATAGTTAAGGGCTGAGATGAGAGCTGAGGTGATAGTGATTGAATTTGGCTGCAACAATCTGTATATTTATTCGTGTGTTTGATTTCTGTTGTTTCTATCCACTAGTTTATATCTCTCTCTCTCTCTCTCTCTCTCTCTCTCTCTCTCTCTCTCTCTCTCTCTCTCTCTCTCTCTCTCTCTCTCTCTCTCTCTCTCTCTCTCTCTCTCTCTCTCTCTCTCTCTCTCTCTCTCTCTCTCTCTCTCTCTCTCTCTCTCTCTCTCTCTCAATAAATAAAAAAATTCCTGAGTATAAAAGCATTGATTAATGGGTTCGTGAAGAAAAGAAGGAAGGATAGAAGAAAAGGGAAGAGCAGATGAAAAATAGGAAAATAAATAAAGAAAAAAGGATGGAGGAAAGGAGTGACTGGTGGAGAGAGAAAGAAAAGAAAGAAGGAAGGAAAGGAGGGTGAAGATGAACGGAAGGAAAGAAGGGAGGGTAAAGAAGAAAGGAAGGAAAGAGAAAAGGAGTGATTACTGGAAGGAGAGAGAAAGGAAGGAGGGCACTGCTAAACGAGGGTCATGACTTAAGTAAAAGAGGAAGAAATGGAGAGACATACGAGGTGATTAGAGAGAGAGAGAGAGAGAGAGAGAGAGAGAGAGAGAGAGAGAGAGAGAGAGAGAGAGAGAGAGAGAGAGAGAAAATTAAGATCAATATAATACGTCAAGTTAGAGGTCTCTTTACCTTGATATAGGTAACGTTTAATATATATATATATAATTATTTATATGAGATGTACAAAAAATATTATAGGATAATGAAATAGCCAGGGGCGGTCAAGGTTACAGGTGAATTCATGCATGGTCGATATGAGAGACAAGGTCATTCATGAGGCAGGCAGCAAGCAAGGTCAAACTTCCATGATGAACCTTGCTGTCTTGTGCGTGTGTGTGTATTTATATATGTTTGTTAAATCTGTTTGCTTATGAGAAAATGAGGATGCTAAAATTAGAAAAATCGAATTTATATACATGTAAAATAATAAAAAGAATTCTAAGGCTTCCTGACGTCACGCGAGCCTTGACATCATCACGTATCAAGGAAGGACAATATATTCTCTCTCTCTCTCTCTCTCTCTCTCTCTCTCTCTCTCTCTCATCGGGTAGTGCTATGTGTGGCTAACAACACTGTCACTCTGGCCGCTTGTCGCATTGCTGTACAGTACGCTTTCTTTGTGTGTGTGTGTGTGTGTGATATTGGCTTTGATCCTCGTGTATGAGTCTGAGTTTGCCTGTGTCATCTTGTGTGTGTGTGTGTGTGTGTGTGTGTGTGTGTGTGTGTGTGTGTGTGTTATTTTATATTTTGCTTGTCATATACGAGTAAAAATTCTTGTCAACAAATTGCTTCTTATAATCCTCAGTATTTTTTTTTTACATCTTACAACACTGAATATAAAATGCAGTAACTCGTCCATGCATGTAGGCTAGAATATACTTTATACAATATAAGGTTATACTGACACCTGTGAACGCATGGGTTTCATAATATATTATATTTTTCGGTAAGTGATTTTGGTGAGGTTGCAAACACGTTGATTGCCTCGTCCAATCACCGGACAGCCTTGGTCAGAGAAAGGGAATGTGAATCACTGACCACAGACTCTAGGGCTGCCTTTCTCTGTTATTAATTACTTCAGCCAAGGAGGTTATATATCTGCTTAATTAATGTGAATGTTGTAATAGATAAAATGTTTGGTAAGGATGCACAAGTGTTTGTTTGTTTGTTGTGGTTACCGATGGCATGAGAACTAAAACCATCTCTGTCTTCCCTACAGGCTACGACAACGCTGACTGGTCCGTGCCCTTCCCAGCCCTGAAGGAAGAGGATGCAGAGGCACTAAGCCCCGAGCAGGCCGAGGGAGCACTTGCATACTTCGGTGAGTACAAGGTTCCTTGTTTTGAAACTGGCACTCTGTCTTAGTGCCACTTTTTGCGGTACTCTTTATTTCATTTATTTTTCGAATGTACTTTAAGCTACGTGTATATAAAATTAATGGTTGGTATAGATAAATTAAGTTAAAAGGAAGCACCAAATTATATAAACACATGAGTGCAAATTGCCATACCCTAGACGCCGCGTGTGAGTTAACAGATCCAGAGTGTTAAGTTCCAGAGAGAGAGAGAGAGAGAGAGAGAGAGAGAGAGAGAGAGAGAGAGAGAGACGGTCAAACGTAGTATTATTGGAATATATAATATATACCATTGCCATGATATATACTGCATAATAATGGCACAAGTGTTCAAGTCGTAATAGTTGTGAGGAAACATTTCCAACTTGCTCATAGTATATGTTGTATACACTCCAAGTTGGACAATAAGGAGTGAACTGTGTCCTCCCTTGCTGTGGGGGCTTCTGTTGAGTGCCCCTTTGTTATATTCAATTTTATAATCTACTAAATGGTTGTGTGACTCATAAGTTGTTCTAGCGGCATCTGGCAAGAGTGGGAATGTACTATAGGAGAAGGACAATGAAGGAGCAAAAACTACGGATCCCATTGGAACTTGTATTTGGAGTGTGACGGGTTTCCTCAAGGGACACTGTCAGGCCCCCTGGGTAATGCATAGGTGGGTCGCGGTCAGGGAGTTGAAGTTTAACGACCTTGCACCAATGCTCATGAGGCAAAATGATATTCATTCCCATTCCGTCCTTGCCCTTCTTTTCCCGTCCCTAGTCCCTTTCTCTTACACACACACACACACACACATCGGCGTTCACGGCCTCATAAGTGTTTTCCCATATTGAAGTTATTTACAATTTCACATACACTATCGTCGTAGATGTTTCATATATAAGGAGAGTAGATGAGTAAAGGGATGTAAATGCAATAGGCCCTATATCGGGACACGTTAGTTATATCGTGTCTCATTTTCATGACCTCGCGTTTCTAGGGATGAGTGTGTGTTCATGGTTATTTCTGATAAGCTATCGAACTCATGTAATCGTTATCCATTAATCTGTCTTTATTCAACCATAGATTACGTGATATCAAATAAATATTGGTGATGAGTCAGACAGTAGAAGATAGACGATAATTAATGTAGGGAACACACTGTGGATGCATATTATAATATGGTTGTGTTGCTATAGTTCCATGCTTACTGAATAAGCAACCGAAAATCTATCTTTATTGACTAATTTTTGTCCTCAGCATCTGGCATCAACTGCACCCACCTCTCAGCTGATAGCCAGTGCAGCTGATACTCTTGTTTATTGGTACGCCGATAGATGGCCTTTGCGTGTCTATAGGGTTAATTTTACTGGTATATTAATGTTTCACCCATGGGTCCATATGAATATCTTTCATGTAACTGTACTTTTGAAAGATATGTTTGTGCAGATAAAAAGGATGGGGCACACATTCCCATGATAGCATATTAAGAAAGACGAAAAGTAAACAAAACTATCGTGCATGAGGCAACGTGATGATTCCTAGGAGATGTTCATTCTGGCAAGTGGCAAACCGGCAACTACCGAGATCTGACTCAGTCCGACTCCCTTGACTCTCCTCAGTCAGTCAGACAGTCAGTTTACCAACAGCAGGGGCGGGAGGGGAATGTATGGTTGTACGTTGTGTGTGCATTAGTGAGTGCTCTATAGAAAATATCACTTTATAATGAACTAACTACTTAGCAAACCTAGAAATAACATGGTTTAAATAAGTGTAGGGTTACCATGTACCGTCGGAGTGGCCCGTAGAATACTATAATGAGTGATGCTGTGGTGTGGATTGATATTAAATGAACGAGGAAGGACAACCACGTGACACCTCTGGTATGTATTGGCAACATTTAGTATTATTATTTTTTCCAACAGACACCAAATGCATGACTGAGTGAAAGTACAACTTGATCCGAGATGTGTAATACTATACACTCCGTAGTAGTT
Organism: Petrolisthes cinctipes; assembly: GCA_033782935.1. Classification (NCBI taxonomy): domain Eukaryota; kingdom Metazoa; phylum Arthropoda; class Malacostraca; order Decapoda; family Porcellanidae; genus Petrolisthes; species Petrolisthes cinctipes. Next base: position 30,554 of record JAWQEG010008215.1, on the reverse strand, counting down.
AAATGAAAGAACCTTGAAGGAGGGAAGGAGGGGGTGGGTGGGTGTGGTTGGTGTCATGTCAGCTGTAGTCATGGTGATAGCGGTGTGATAGGGTGATAGTGATAGTATATAGGTTGGGATGTAGCCTAATAGTTGGATGGTAGTGTTTGGAGGATACAATTAATTACAAACAACACTGCCGTCTCCGTCTTGTAATAATACAAGCGATTCTGGTTAGGTATTTACCAAAACGTTTTCTATACCCTACGTAGTGCGTGGAATAAATACCAAGAGTACAATTTAGGGAAAAGTACTCTCTCAGGCTTGGTGCCAACTAAGCTAACTTTTATAGCATCTTGTCATGTAGGTTATTATTAAATGTAACAGTACCGTACTCGGCTTACTAGATCGGATATCGCTGGTGTCTCAATGGTTCTATGTAGACGATTAAATTGTATCGTTACATTATTATTTTTTTAATTGTATAGTATGTTTCATCAATAATAGAATATTTCGTTTTGTCGATTTGTGATTTGTCTTGTAGTTATGTATTAAGAGAGTGAGTGTAATTATGACTTCCTTGTTACTTTTCCTGTATGGTTGTTGTTGTTGTTGTTGTTGAAGTTCCTCAAGCTGTCTTCTCCTGTATGGTTTATATTACTACTATATATTTGTTGAAGGCCCACGAATTTAGTTTACGTATCTACATAATTATATATGTTAATAAAAAAGTATAAACATGTATTGGCATAATTGTAAAGTGCAGAGAACGTCATCACAAGTTCTCATGAAGCGTGGATGATCTGGTTAAGACTGCGGTAGTGAGTGGTGAGCATGTAGTGTGTGTAGCCTTATATAGCTCAAGAAACCATTCAAGTTGTAAGGTAATGTCTTTAAAAAAAAAAAAAAAAAAAAAAAAAAAGAATACGAACCTCGTACTGTGACAGCCCTGAGGCACGTACCGTACATATACGCCAGTTTGCACTAAGCGAGATGCTGGCTGGGAGTGAAATTATCCTATAATTATCCTATTTTATAGAATGTATGATCATGGCCCGTCACATCCGAGTTACTCCGTCAGTGATATCTAATGATGGAGCAGATAACATTTTCACAATATTTACCTTGCCAGTAGGCTATGTTTAGACGGCAACAATATTAACGACAAGGACAATTTTACGTGGCTGTTTGTATTTTAAATACCAAACCCTTCGTAGTGTTAGGCTAACCTAGACACTGATAAAAATAAAATATGGCTCTTGTTACCGTATTGACCGTATTCTACCTCCATGGGAAGGAAGGTGGAGGTGTCATAATCTTCTTCCCAAAAATACATTCTTAAGTGTTGATTTTCAGTCAGAAATTAAAGATTGAACGTGAAAGAACAGTCCTATTAGCCGATATTGTAATTTACATCATAAAAAAACTGACCTGCATTGCTTTTATTTAGCTTTTGGGCAGTCACTCAATGAAATAATAATTATTTTATTATACCTATGATAGGTGACATCTATAAGTGCAGAGAGATACGGTAACTACGCCAAGCATTTAATATAATTTGCTTTTGAATGTACCGTTTGAAGCCTAATTACTCAGTTCCACCACCATTTCTCATTTCCTCACAGTCTGACACTGTCATCCTGTTTGATTTAATGTCATGGTCTCCACTTCGTCATTCTGTATCGATTGACCACAAAACAACTTCCGAGGACTGGTTACATGTGTGACATCTGGCATATCACGGACATTATATTTTAACTGCCTGAATGGTGAGGAAAGTGCTTGATTAGTCAGATCGTGTTAACATTTAGGCGTATCCTCTTGCAGTTACGGATCTTGTACAATGTGAGGTCGAACAAAGTGGGGGGAAGAAGAGATAAAAGTGAAGGCAGTCATGCAATACTTACTGTCAAGGAGTATTAAATAGCTTTCTGACATTGTAAACTATCCGACAAAGGTCTCTGCTGTGGCTAGCCCTTGGGTGCCTGTGGTTGAGGTGGAGAAATCGACTGCCTTTAAAAAAATGTATATGTATAAATTTTTGTTGTGGAGATACGAGTAGAAGTGTGTGTGTGTTTTTTTCAGGTTTTGGGTACAGTAGACCTTGTTAACCTACACGCGGTACCGTAATATATATTTTGCTAAAGCGCCTATGAATAGTACAGGTAACGTTTTGCTTGTGTAGCATACCGGTATAGCAGAATATGTATACCGGTATATAAAAGATATCTTAAAAATCTGTACCTGTAGTGAGTTAGTGACTATGGGAGGATGTGGTACTGTGTGTGGTATGGCTTCTTGTCCTCGGCAGTTATGTATCCAGATTACGCTTCTTCCAGAATTCAGAGTAGCAGATTATTTGTTTGTTTGCTTAAACATCATCTTTCCATGGTCCCGGCTTTAATGTAAGCAGGCCCTTCGAATAGCGTAGACTGCGCACAGGATGTCCAATTCGTGTTTATTGTGGTGTTAAGATTACGGTATAAAATATAATCATATTTGAGAGCTTGTGGTTACATTGTTTACCTCTTCTCTACGTCCGCGTTCTGGGTACAAACAAAGGGAAGTGCGCTGTAGTTTGAAGTATAGCCTACTTGTGGTAACACACAGTGCATAGGTTAGCCGAGTGTTATCATTACATACTGACCCGGGCCGAAAGAATATGATTAACGTCTTCCTGTGTGTACATACATAATGTGTGTGTATTTGTGTACAAACTCTTTTTGTGGGTGAACGCAGCATGGGGGCCGACCTTGCCAACGGCATGAAGAAGTTGGTATTGCCGGAATTGCCAGACGCCACTAGTAAGGAAATAGTGCATAGTCTTTTATGTAAGGTACTGGCAGCTTACGGTACGTTAAAAATCGTGGCATAGTGGTGTCATGTAACGCTGCTGATATTATTTGATGTGTGGTTGTTATTTGGAGTGAATATCTTGTGTCTAGGCATACATTTCTTAGTACAAAATCATAATGGGCTGCTGCATGGGTAAGCCACCATCACCAACCGTTAGGCTACCCGATTCATTGTGACCACTCAACCCCTTGTATCAGTTACGTCATCATCATCTTGAACTTAATATGGCTTCGCTCTATTTTCATACACTTGCACCTCTGAGCTGTAGCTAAGCCCAATCCAATTTTTTCTCTGTAATTCCATTTAGGGATCTGTTGTTGATCTGCTTCCCCTTTTCCTCTTTTTGTTTGTTTCTCTTCCTTTCCTACTTTGAGTATATTACGTCTTGACTCCCTCATCCTTTTTATACGGTACGGGGGTTACCATCACATATAATGTGTCTTTGGGCTAAGGGGTATATTAATTTTTTATTTTCCTCGCAGCTCTTTCCACCAAATAAGTACAAGCGTGGGAAAGTGCCGCGAGGTTACTGTGCTCTTCTGTGCCCTGACACTGATGGTACTCTCTCTCTCTCTCTCTCTCTCTCTCTCTCTCTCTCTCTCTCTCTCTCTCTCTCTCTCCGAAAAACACGAGGGTCACACATAAACACTAGCTTTGGTTCTGACACGGAATGAGGTGGCGCTATTACCCTATTGTTCCAGCTTATACATTAGGCTAGGCTCTCATTAAATTTCACTGACATGGTCTTTGTAGTATATGCTCTTCCTCGTCTTTCTTCCTCCGTCTTCCTGACTTTCTTTCCGCCTCGAGATTGTTTTCCCAGACCTGATTATTATTTGGGTTTCAATTTTCCATGCTAATCTAGAGAACTGGAGTTTCATTTCCGTTTCTTTCCCCTTTGTTAGTCCCACAAATATCGGAATATCAACCGAGTCTTTTAGGCAATGTAGATGAAAACGTACCACCATAATGTAGGAATATTTATGACGTCATTTCGGTACTGTTTATCGGAAGACGTACGGTAATATCGAATTTATCTTTAATGAAGGCTGGTCTTTATATTGCGTTTTCACTTTTTTTATTTTTTTTTATTACGTTGTGTCTGGTTTTTTGTACGTTGTCTAGTTGGATCCGGTAAACATTCCCCTAACCCGCCTGAAGTTACACACACACACCACCAATCATTTCCGCTACAACCCCTACACCCGTCTGTCTGTCCATGCACGGTCCTTTCCAATGTCACTTATAAAGAGTTTATAAGTGACATTGGTCCTTACCTCACACTTTTGTATCATAGCTGACACTTGGTAACACTTGTTTGTTTCTGAACTCTAATTCTGTTTATCTTTATCCTCAACCAATTAATCTAATCCTGTATATATTCATCCTCACAACCTACGAACCTATTTTTTCTCCCAAGCTTCAATTTACTCATAAATTTTTCTTAACCTTGCCGTACTAGATTGCGTTCCTTCCACATCGACTGTTTATAACTATGATGACCTTCGTTATTGCTCCTCCAAGGCTACATGTGTCGAGCAATCAGTCAAGCATTCAGTTGTTTTTATGAGCGTGTTCTTTTACTTCTCTAGCTTTTTAATATTCTGATACTTCATTATAACCTTACCTTTCTTCTCCCCTCTCCAGCTTTTTCCTCGTAACTTCTCTTGATTCCTAACCACCAAGGCCGAAGCAGGTAGCCTAATGCGGGCGGGTTGGACAATACTCGATATCTCTTTCCAATATACCAAATCACGTTATCGTAGTCCTTTCGTGTCTCGGTAACTACAAACGTCAGGTGAGGGTATTAAGCTATATCCTGGGAGCTATAGTCGGAATTTACCTATTAAACTTTGAATATTTTAATTAGTTTAGTACTTGAAGCTATTGATTTCCTTAGTTCCACCCTTTCTATTTTCTTCAATTTCTTAATTTTATAACCATTTTCATGCTAATTTTTATTACTGTACCTATGCCCCACATTTAGCCCTTTTCTTTATATTTTACCTCATCCTTAGCCCATTTCCTCCTCATCCTCTACCCCTTTTCCTCAACTTGTATCCTATCCTCCATCCTTTTCTTTCGTTGTTTATCTTGTGTGGTTTAGAAGGGTAGAGGTCGTCAGTCGTCTTGTAACACACCCTTAGTACCGGTACGTTTCCTCCTCCTCGTCACACATGCACCCTTAGACCTTTTCTTTCTCTTATAAAATTCTTAGACCCGATCCTCCTCTTGTAACCCATCCTCATACCTTTTCTTCTTCTTGTAACATACTCCTTAGCCCTTGTTTCCCATGCAACAAACATTCCTTAGCTCCTTTTCTTCCTCCTTGCAACACACCCCTTAGCCCTTTTTCTTCCTTGCAACACCCCTTCGCCCTTTTTTCTTCCTCTTCATGCAACATATCTCGAAGCCTTTTTTCCTCCTTGCAACATACTCCTTAGCCTTTTTTCTTCCTTGCAGCACCTTTTCTTTCCCTTGCAACATTCTTTATCCCCTTTTCTTTCCCTTGCAACATACACCTTAGCACATTTTCTTTCCCTAGCAACATTCTTTAGCACATTTTCTTTCCCTTGCAACAAACATTCTTTAGCCCCTTTTCTTCCTCTTCTTGTAACACAGCCTTAACTCTTTTCTTTCGTGCTCTCTACTCAGTCAGTATTTGTTGTATATCCATTGCTGGGTGTGAAAGGTCAGAGGTCGTCAGTTTCCGGCCAGAGCAGCTTTCAAGGCGAGAGACCGTAAGCCAGGGAGACATTACAGTACAGTCTGGTGGGGTTCCTTCCTGCTGGCGCTGATGGAGATTAGAGTAAGTAATGTGGTGATAGAGGAGGGTAGGGGCGAGTTGAGACGTGGTGGATGAGGCTGGGGTATGGTGGGGGAGAGTAGGTTAGTTGTGAGAAAGTAGGATAGGATAGAGATGGTGGGAGGATAGATTGGTGGTGGTAGAGGAGGATAGGGTAGATGTCGTGAAGAGTAGGTTAGAGGTGGTGGATGAGGCAAGGGTGGTGGTGTTGTAGAGTAGCATAGGTTAGAGGTGATGGGGTAGAATAGATTGGTTGTGTTGCAGGAGGATAGGGTAGAGGTTGGGGAAAGTAGGTTAGAGGTGATGGGGTAGGATAGGGTAGAGGTGGTGGGGTAGGATAGGGTAGAGGTGGAGAAGAGTAGGTTTGAGGTGGTGGGGGAGGAGACTGAGATGCCAAATGGACGTGTTTGGTCTACAAGTCGGAGTAGTGAGTTGACTAGAGAAAGAGTATCGCTAGATTTATATTCTGCAAGAGTTGCCATAATGATGTGCTTGTGTGTGATAGACGAGACAGTCTCTTGTGCTTTGCTTGATGTAAAGATGGGAGAATTATATAGCCTATATGGTACTCTAAGCTACCGTACTTACTGGAAAGTCAAGAGTAAGAGGGGAAAGTTGTTAATGAGATAGAATAATTGTATAGACTTATCTTGGTATAGCCTAGGTACAGTTCATGTGTGGGAGAATAAATAGGCCTAGGTATATGGCACGGTAGTGAGAGAAGAATTGAGATGTGCTTCGAGGGAGGGTTGAATGAGTGACTAATGTCCTTGTATTACCAGCATTAGAAAACATTCTGTACAGAGCTGTAGGCGGTGAGAGAGAATATTATGTGGTATTTATGTTATGAGTGACAGTGCATGGACAAAACAAGGAAGTGGTGTTCTCGACTTAACCTAATAAAGAAAAGACTGTACGTACTGAGTGATGCTGTGAACATGTTAGTGGGTAAGAAAATGGATGGATGGTGATGGTCTTGAAGAGAAGAGAATGGTTGTACAAATAGTGAAAGGTAGTGTATCGGTACATAATACAGTAGATTCAAGTGTTTGGTGTTTTATAATACAATAATGTTCTTGAGTGTGAAATGAGGATGAGTGGATATGAGAGGGGAATTTTATAATTGCGAAAATGCAACGAATCCCTTCTGAAAAATATATATAACTTTAGATCCATGTTACTCGTACTTTTCAATGTTTGTAAGGTTTGTAGTTATGTAAATTTTTGGTGCAGCTTCTCTTGAACTGCAATTCATTTACCAAAACAGCCAAGATTTTCGATGAGGAAACTGGCACATTTTCTCCATGTTTAAAAAAAAAATGGGAGTACAGATGGTGTGCAGAATGAGAGTGGACGACTTTCGCGTTAGTTGACACACACACACACACACATGTTGCGGTCTCAGCGAGATGGTGAGGCCTTAGGCTAATACACCGGTATCTGCAAGTAATGTAAAAGCCCCAAAATATAGGAGGTATATAGATTGGCAAAGATAAAAGTTCTCTCTTCACACTTTTCTTTCACTTTCTTCAGATCAAACCTGTACCTGTACGAGAAACTGAAAAAAAAAATTATGTGTATAAAATAATGGATAGGGGGAAACAAAGTGCCTAAAAGAAGATTTCGTTTATTTTGGTAGTGAAGTGTGATGATTGTGTCCTCGTCACTGAAAGGGCGAGGCGTGTGTGTGTTTGTGTTGCATTGTTGTCCAAGAATGTGTTTATATATAGTCTTAAAGCAAGTGACTTATATATATGACCGGCCTAATGCCACTACTTGCCAACACACACACACACACACACACACACACACACACACACACCAGTTGTTATTAGGTATATTTTTTCACATTCCTCCAATTCTTCTTTTTCCTTTACCATTTCTTTCCTTCAGTTTATTGTCACTATCGGTCCTATAGGGATCAGTGGTACAAAAACAAGCGAACACTTCCTTAATAAAATACGGTAAGCCAGTTTTCCGTAAAGTGTTGGTTAGTATTCAGCGCTTACCAGTAGCCTACTCATGTTTGCAGACAACCATTTGTATATTGATGACTGAAATAAGATGCAGCTATAGCCTACAGTATATATCTATATTTCGCTGTTTAAAAGCTTAGGCTTATTTAAGTTTCTGAAAATTAGTTACTGGTTATAAGTTTTACGTGTGCACAATACTGAATTATCATACAATATTCTAGCTGTTTGGTGAATATTTACTGAAAAGATTGTTGTCTTGGTAAATAGGGGACATTATCTATTTCAATCATAGATCCCTTAAAAACTGGGAAGTAAGGAAGGGATTGAGTGGATGGAGAATAATAAACTACAAACAACAGAAATATTTTGGTGAGTGAATTAATTAAGGGAACAAACGTAATACAAAATTATAATGGCTTTCTAAAACCGACCAGGAAGTAAAAGATAACAAAAACACACATACACATCCAAGGAGACGTAACTAAGAGTTTTATTCAGGTAGAAACTAAATGGCACACCACAACCGCATGCAGAAATTTGGCCGGGGGGAGGGAGAGCGAGGACAACACACTACATCACAACCTGACCGGCAAACTGTGGCCCCAAGTCTCTCAGGAAACAGGGAAATTTCTCTTCTTTCTGGGTTTATTGTTTTATCATTTACGCTGGAACAAGATATAATTGATCTGGTTGGCTTAGGACAGATCAAGATGGATAATGATAGGTAGGTTAGTGGCTAACCAAGTGAGCACAAACATCTGTTGAAGAGAAGGAATTGGAGAGGGCTCGATATTTTTTGATAGGCTTAGAAGTTTGTTATAATGGCGGCACAGCACAGCGTAGCTCAACCCAGATCAAGACTAGAGAGTGTAGTGTACAGTAGACCATGAGTTTAGTCAACCTGTTGCTGGGCAGTGCTATACTCGTGTGTAGGGTGTGGTTGGTTGGGTTGGGTGACTGGCTGGCTGGGTAGAGCGAGGGTGTTTGTTTATATTGCCTAGCATATTTTCTTCTTAGGCTACCCGCACTGTTTGGTTTGGGTCCGAAAGGTTACACATATATGTTAGTGCTCATTAGCTGCTAGACTTTTCTATTAATATTAAGTAAAATTGGCCACTTATGGATGGGAATAAATAGCTACCGGGTATCGCATCTGCATGGCGGCAGGTACAAGGAAGCAGAGAAGAGAGAACCCGTCTTGTCTAGCCAGTCCTTCCTCTTGTGACTGACCTCTTACACCAAACCCTGGCTTCCTGCTTGGACTCCCACTCCGTAAATATTAGGCAGATGACTAATTTTATTTATTCATCTTTTCATCCACCTGCTGTTGTATGTGGAGATACAGTATGTAGCAGTGGACTGTAATGCGTCATATATGTTGTTCGGCCTTTCCCAAATCATATAGGTCTCTCTCTTCAGTCTCCTTTTGTATAGGTCTGTATTGTATTATTGATTTACATAGGCTACCCCTTGAATGTGTAGGTGTACGTAGGATAGTTTAGCCAAACGCTTGGTCTGCCGGACGAGTAGTCTTGTGTACGGTACAGTGTGCTCCTTGGTTGACAGCTACGGTACAGTACGTGAGATGTGGGCGACTGAGAACAGTTGAGGACAAAGATGGATTAATATTTTGGTTGCATTGATCGCTGTTTCTAAAATATTTATGTAAATGTCTAGGACAATGAACGGGATTTTATGAATAAGAATGAAGACGTACAAGAAAATTGAATAACATCATTTGCTGTTGCAGTTTGAATATTTCGGCTACATTGGGATGTAAACTGGGACTAGGTGTACCTTAGTAAGTTTTTACGTTATCTTGCCCCACACTATATATAGGGTCAGGAGTGATCTTTCTCTACCAGTTCCTCAACCCCTGGTAGGCATCTTTTGAGAAAGTTTGATGTAAAAAAGGGCAAATCAAGTCTAATAGTGTGAAAGCTTCTACTGCGTTTTCTCCCCGTCTTGTTTTGTAATATATATATATTTTTTTAATTTAGCCAGTAACTCAAAAAAAAAAAAAAAAGCACTCGAAAAATAGAAATTGTATGTCCAGTACATTCACCTTGTGGAATTCAAAGGTAGTTTTAGTGGGGCACAACTTATGTTTACTATAGCTTTCAGATCCCGTTTGTCACTGTACCAGTTCCTGGTGTTGAAAAACGTGACTAGTGGTTATGTAACAAAGATGAGTCTTGTAGCCGTAAGTCTTCTCTTCAACACGATGCTGTACCATTTTCACCACCGTTGTCTTTATGTGGATTCTCCTTGTTTGTAAATTCTAAGGGGAAGAAGATATAGGCCTAACATACGTATTTTAACCTAGCCAAATAGAACGGAATATAGGCTAGGTAACAGCGCTTAGTGTAGGCTAGTTGTACCATGATGAAATGTAAATTTAGTAATTACCTTACCGTACCGTATGTATGTACCATATGAAATGATATGGGCAACGCCTTTGTAAAACAATACCCTTTACCTGAAGACAGTCGATGAATTAATGAAGACTGCTGTACCTTAGGTTAAGCTAATTAATAAAATGCTGATATTTGTGAAAGCATTTCTAGTACACACACACACACACACACACACACACACACACACACACACACACACACACACACACACACTTTCATCGTGGTCTTTACCGGATAGATAGATTGCCTAACGAGGTCATCAACACTCCTGGCTGTGTTTGATCTGATTAATAATAGTTTGCCCCAACCAGTCGAGTTCTTTTTGTATACACCAGTGGAGGAAGTAGACCATCAAACCTGACCTCGAAAATTGTTGACGGCGACCCTTATGTTGTGAAGGCGTGATATGTGTGACAGTATATAGGCTACCCGGTGTATAAAAAAATCGCTGCTAGAGTAAATGCACTTGTAAAGGAACCTCTGAAGTTTTTTTTGTAATATGTTTCATTCAATTGTCCAGCTGTTTTATTCTTTCCTCTTTCCTTGGTGCTTGGTTTCCCTCCCCTATTTGTCTCTTTCTCCCTTTTGCTATAGGATCCTTTTCAATCCAATTCAGTTGAGTGGCTGACGCGTACAATCATAAACCCACTTTTTATTATACACGTAACCATTGAATCTAATTATAAATGTTGTGTAGTGACTGAATTCTAGGCAGATCAGAACACAGCATGGTTTGTATAATGCACCGAGGAGTGATGTGAATTTAGGCTATTTAGTAAAAAGTGTGTGTGTGTGTGTGGCCGTGACCCAGAGTCTGTGGCTTTGTAACACTCGACTCAGTTGCTCGCTAAAACATTATATCCACTCAGCCGCGGTTTTCTCACACGAATGCATTCTCACTCTCCCCCCTACTACCTCTCCCTCACTCACCTAGCCTGCCCACCCACAACCCTCCCCCTCTCCTTTTACCCTTCACCGGCTCGCATTCTCGCCCCCCTCCCCGTCCCACCTCCAACCCCACTTTTCTTACCCCTCCCCTGGCACCTATTCTCTCCCCTAAACCCGTCCCCTGCCACCACGCATTCTCACACTCGTGCCAAACCTGTTCCAAAGGCAAACAAGCATAATCTATATCTGTGTCTTGTCCTTTTATCAACCCCTAACACACACACACACACACACACACACACACACACACACACACACACACACACACACACACACACACACACACACACACACACACACACACACACACGTAGCCCTTGGTGTGAGAGCGGCAGGCACCTAAGGCCATCATCACCCAGGGGGCTACACTACCAACAACAACATTATACGACCATAACAATGACTTTTAATTCCTCGAAGGGGCGGAAGAGGGCGGGAAAGACGTCAGGGTTTGTTGACGAGTAGAAAAGCGAAGAGAAGTAGGTGAAGGGGAGGGAGTACGGGAAGGGAACAAGGTGAGGGTGAGGACGGGAAGGGAACTAGGTGAGGGGGGGAGAAGGTAACTAGGCTATATAGGCCTAGGTAAGGGGGAGGATGTGTGAAGACTGAGGTAGAAGGGAAAGGTTGGGTTAAATTTTGAGGTCAGGTGGAAAGGACCGCCTTAGGTACAATAGGGAATATAAGAAGAGGAAAAGAACAGATGACTTAGGAGAAAGTGTCATTGATTTAGGTTATAGTAAATATTGTACTGGTATGGGAAGAGTGAATTAATATGGTTGAGGAGTGATGAGCAGTTAGGCTAGGTTACGTATCTTCAACCACTATCTTCAAAACCTTTAACCACATACGTATTCTGAATCAATGGTCTCTGCTTCTTGTGTGTGTGTGTGTGTTGGTCAATTAGTGATGACTTACACCTCGTATAACCTAAAGATGCAGTATTGAGTGTGTGTGTGTGTGTGTGTGTGTGTGTGTGTGTGTGTGTGTGTGTTAGGGAGCGAACGAGCGAGGGTGGTGGTGAAATCATTATAGCATGTGTGTCTGCCCCCGGGCCCTGCACCTGACCCCTGAGGACTCCCACCAACCCCACGGCAAGGGGAACCAACCAGTAGTCCAGTACTCTTCTCCCCCGCTTTCTTGTTACTGTGTTTTAGTCGATTCAAACAAAGGCCATATTAAAGAAGCGTGTCATAGTACAGTTTTGTAGCCTCACAGTTGATGGTGTGCCTGGAATTGGTGATTATTAAATATGTGGACTTGTGTTGAACTTCAAAATATTATATACATTTAATATTACCATCCTATTCTTGGAGATTGCCTTACATCAAAGAGGCTTTTTAATTGGCCCTATTCATTAAGAACAAAACGTGTTGATGCTTTATCATCTAAAATTGTCCCAGAAAGATGAATGTTTGGGCTACAGTAATATTGTAAGGAGATACAAAATATTAATATCTATATCCAAAAATCAAAGTAAATTTAATATCGAAATCACCCTGGTAATGTTTGTAAGATATATTTAGCCGACGGAAGCGGGGGCCGGCGGGCCTCCGCCTTATCGGCGAGCCTCCGCCGCATCGGCGGGCCCCCGCCGCGTTCGTCGGCGGGCGCGGCCCACCGAAGGGAGGGATGGAGGGAGGAAGGGAGTGGTGGTTGTGAAGGGGTGGTTGTGGTTGTGGAGTGGAGGAGATTGTTGGTTGGATAGTGATCATACAACCTTTATAATATAACATACAGTTTTGAAGGAAGGCATAATAATTCTATGATGATACTGTAGCTACAGTATTTGGTATCTTTTCGAATATTCTTTTATTACCTTATATTGACTTGTACAAGATGATATTGTAGGCTATATAGGCTATACTGGACTGTATAGGCTATTATGCATTTTCTATATAATATATAATATGTTGTAGGCCAGGGCATTCCTCCTTCGGTAAATATTTATATTTCTTCACAGATGGAATGCTCGTAAGAAAGTTAACAAATCACACGCCCTTTGAACAGTAGCAGGAGTGCCACCTCTACCGTCGTGTGCCTTCTTCCTCCAACCTGCTTTCCCCATCCCCCATCTCTCTCGTCCCCCCCCCCCATCTCTCTCGCCCCCCCATCTCTCTCGCCCCCCCCCATCTCCCCCCCCCCCCCACATCACCACTTCAATAACTCTGTCTCGCTCCCCGTCATTATCTGGGTCGTGTTGTATAAAGTCGAGAAACGTGGGAGGTGTCCGGTGTGTTTTGAGTATTTTATGATATCAGACGAGTTGCTTGTAGACCACCACAGAGACCCACATGCAGGTAATGCAACGAGAACGTGCATGGTGGTATTGTGTTGTGGGGCCAATGTGGTGTTAGGCTATGAGAGTAATATTGTGGGGTTGTATCCGTATTATGTGGTCCTGTTAGTAGACCACAGACACTCACTCACTCGCACCTCATTTCAAGCGTTGTGGAGGTCATATGACAAACGTTTGATGGTGGTGTGGAGTGGTATATAGGATCAAGGACTATACAAAGTCTATCATCGTTGGGGAGGATAATCTGTGAGGGACTGGTACAAGAGGGTCACAAATAAATCATAAAAAAGTATTCAAACTATGCTATGTTGAACACTATAATTATTTAGGTAGCATTCATTTTGTGGTCCAATTTGTTTCACGCTTATTCTGCAGCGACATGTTTGTGATGACGTGTAGGCTATCTGGAGTTTATGGATTACGAAATTCTGGGATTTATTTTCCACTCCCATATCCACCTTAAATTAGTGAGGAGAAATATTTCATGGCTGTAATTATCCAAGGTTGTAGAGATTTATTACTGTTTTCGTCGGTTTGTTTGGGAGGTGGATCTGGGGGACGGGAAGGGTACATCTTGTTGCCTGAAGGAATCCCGGAAAGTGGTGCCAAAACTGCATGAGTAGGCTACGTAGGCTCCAATATAATGACGGTAGGTTACAAGGCCAAGAGATAAAGTGGTCGTGAAAATTCCCCTTGGTGTGTTGCAGGCTTAGGTTAGACGGGAGAAGGGTAGGGAAAGAGGCAGGAAGAAAATAAATATGATCGAAAAGACTATATAGGCCTATAAGTTAGTAGAGTGAAGAATTTTTATTAAGAACCCGTTTCATTTAATTACATCTCATCCAGCCCCCTAAGCCCTCACCCACCGTGGTATTACACAGTTTTACGCTCGTTTACCCTGAGATTATTGGATTCGTTTACGGTGGGGATTGGCTGTATAGTGTTGTGTATAGGGAAGACTGGAGGAGACAAAAGGGAGAGGATTGTGTTTTCGTTCTCCAGTATAATCTCAATGGCTAATTATAAAGTATGGATATATTTTAGAGATGGCCATGATGAGGAGGAAAAGGAGGAAAACAAATCCGAGAGGAAAAGCTGAAGGAGAACGAGAGAAAGACGAGGAATAAGAATGAGAAGAGATAGGGTAATGGATAGTAATGTGAAAAAGAGGAGAATGAGAACGAGAATGAAAGAAAGAAAAGAGAAAACGGACGAAGAGATAAATAAGATAATAGAAATGAAAATGGGGTGACCTATATAGTTAAAACAACATACCAGACCTAACAAAACTAAATAAAGGCTTGTGTACCAGTGTGTCGAGTTGTACCCCAGCTTAATAGTTGCAGTATCATCTGGTCGGTGTGGTCGAGGGTGGTGTGTGTTTCATGTCTGTGGTTTGTGTTGTACGTTTTTTATTTCTATGAAGCCGCAACAGTGGAGGAGGAGGAGGAAGAAGAGGGTGGTAGGCTGTTTGTGTGTGAAGTGTGTCTTGGTGTTTAGTTGGTGAGAGAAGTTTGGTTGTTTACGATGCATCTTTGAAGAGTTAGGTTAGTAGTGTTTGCTGTAGAGTGAGGTTAGTTTGCTGTAGACTGATGAGGTTAGCTGGTTTAATGTTGGGTTAGTGTTAAATAGAGTGAGGTGGTTCAGTACTGTTGAGAATGGGATTACGGAACTTGCTTTATAGGACAGTGGAAGTAGACTAGCCTAGCCCTCGAATTTAACCATAAGAGATTTAAATTATAAAGCCTAATGGGGAAGTACCGGGTATCCATTAACTGTGTGACACGGAAGGAAGAGTTGCAGTGGAAATTGAACAAAGGTGGAGAAGAGAGAACAAAAGTTATGGAATGTGTGTGAAAATTGGCGCTGAGGGAATGTGTAGTGTTATTAGAAGTAATTAGACAGTGGGAAAAGAGGGGGTCACAGAAACAGGAAGTTGTTATGGGAGGTGAGAGGGATTGCAGGGAGAGGGAGAGTGTTTTAAACGTCGGGAAGAAGGGTAAGTGAGGGAAGCAAGGAAGTACCTGATTTAAAATAAGTGAGAGAAAAATAACGAATGCATATCACGTTCGTCCTTTTGTGTTCGAAAATTTGAGCGGTTTCTTTAGTTTAGAGGGTGATACTATACACCTTTTATATATATATATTTAATTCACTTTATGGGAAAAATATAGTGGAATACCGGCCAAAGTGCTGAGGAACAGGGAAGTAAGGTAGCAGCAACTTGTAGGAAGCAGTAGTTAGTTAATTAAAGAGTAGGGAAAGACTGCAATTGGAGAGGTGGTGGCTAAAGTAATGACCAGTAATGCAAGGTTTTGGTTAGTTTGTGTTATGGAAAGTACTGTACGTGGACGGTGGCGTGGTTAGGCTAGTTACGAAATGAAAATAAATTAGTGAGGATCGAGTGGATAAATAGGAACATTTATTTTAGGGGGGTGGGAAGAGATAAAATGTACCGAGTCATGAAGGAGGTGAAAATAAACTTTGGATACCAGTTGCATTTTAAGCCATCTACTTTAATTGTAGTGGTGAAAATGTCAAGGTAATGTTGGCCTACTGTAATATGAAGTGGAATGCAATAGATCATGAGAGGACCAAGGACGTGTGGGTGGGGGAACAGTCCATTGAGAGCAAGCAGTATTTTAGAGGTAAACAATAAATTCTGTCAGTATTGAATGTAGTGGGAACCAGTTTTAAGCAGTTCCGAGGGAAGCGTGTTGGGGAGAGAATGTTTTGGTGGTGATTGTGATAGCGGTAGTGGTGGTGATGATGTGTTGGTGGTGGTGGTGATTGTGGTAGTGGTAATAGTGGTGATGGTTGTGTTGATGGTGGTGGTGTTGATTGTGGTAGTGGTAGTGGTGGTGATGATTGTGTGGTGGCAGGAAGGGACACTGATGAAAGGGTTTGGGTGGCCTGCAGGCTAGGGATGGGCTGCTATCGTGACACACTTCTCTTGGGATGTGGGTGGCAATGTATTCATTTATACCTCCATGTTGAAAAAAATGAGTAGAGGCGAAATAAGAAAATTGGGAGGTAGGCCTGTAAGAAAATACTTGTATATATTCTCGAGGTAATTTTGGACTAAAAAAGTAGCTTCCTCAAATTTCCACCTTTAATAACAATAAATAAGTAAACTCAGCGTAACAGAAATGAACAGTATAAGTAACCTACAGCTGTAAAAAGAATGAAGGCAACATCAGCAAAGGTGTTACAATGGTAATAGCTAGTGGTAATATATATATTTTTATTGTTAGTATCCCGAAGTTTTCCTTGATATAGAAGTGAAAATGGAAGTTATTGATTGTTTGGTTTGCAGAAGTCTCCCGCGATTTAAAAGAGAAAATGGGAGGATTCTCTTGACCTTCACAACCACTACAGGCAATGTTATGTAATGAGTCGATATCAGTGTTCATTGTTTTGTTAGATATGTTGCTGTATTCCTGGTGTACGATAACTTAATTCACTGTTGGAAATCATAGATTACTAGCTTAACTGTACACAATTATATATAGTCTGACAACTTCACTTTTGTTACATTGGAGTGCCTTGATTCCTCCAAAATATGCCAGGAAACAGGACCAGCCAAATGAACAAAAATAATGGTGTTTTGTTGCTTGGATTGTTTGGAGGATTTAGTTTCTCCAGATTTACCAACACAAAATTTCCCCCTTATGTGGATATTGTACTTCTAACAATAGTAAGTGCTACCGATTTCTCCAACCAATAATATCTACTAAACAAATGTACAGTCGACCTCAGGAATTCGTTTACACCACTGTTACATCAAGGGTTCGACACAACTAAAAAAAATAGTGTATGAATATTCTAACACAAAACACTTCTAGTGATGTTATTTAGGTAATACTTGAATCAGTCGGCAGAACAATGCCTACAGTATGTGCAGAATAAGAACCCCTTTTAACCAATGCTCTGAGTACGAATTCCTGAGGCCGACTGTACCATGTTTATTGGATTAGTTTAGAAGAATCAGTAACTATTAATTTGTTTACACCATATTATCACCCAGTATAGACGTATGCATGTTTTGTTCGTAAAAATAATTATGTAATTTTGGAATAAGATCATTGTAAGATGTGCAAATTGTATATATAACATTCATCCTTTGTTTTACAGTAGCCTACTAGCCCGTTGATTCCTGTAACGAGTCTACACGAATCGTTCTTTTGTCAAGATCCTGATTGACGAGCCTTTTAGTTTAATTTGTTTTACACGTGCTGTACATCATTGTTTAATCTCTCCATGCTGTAATTCCTATACCTTAATTGATGTGGTTATGATTCTCTTGAGCTATTACACACACACACACACACACACACACATATAATAGTCACGTTCTTCTGTGAGTCATACGCCCGTCTGCTGTTCATTGTGGAGGGAGGGTAGGAAGGGGGTGGAGGAGGAGGAGGGGGGGATCGGGGTGAAGAAGAAGGAGGGGTGGAGAAAGAGTCGTGATGGAACGCCAACTGAATTGCCTACACTTCTTACCTTCTATTACTAGAAAGATTTGGAAGGAGGGAGTGAGTTTGGGGTGTGTGTGTTTGTGTGTGTGTGTGGGTGGTAATGATAACTCTAAACACTGACTGACTGCTAGTGTGTGTACGTGATTTGGTGCACGTGCTGACAGTCGTGTAGAAGTATGTACAGTATGTATGTACGCGTTTACCTGCTACATTCCCCTCCGTACATATACTGTATAGACACGGTGCCTCGAATCACACACACTTATATAAAAGGAACTTGTTCAGTGGCATGGTCAGGAGGAATCAGAAGCCTCCAATTTTCGTACATGATGAGTATGTGGCGTCAGCTGCGAGATGATGATGATGTTGTTTTGGTTAGCTTATGTTGAGAGATGATGAGTATGTGGTCTTAGCTGTGAGATGTTGTTGTTGTTGTTTTGGTTAGCTTATGTTGAGAGATGATGAGTATGTAGTCTTAGCTGTGAGATGTTGTTGTTGGTTTGGTTAGCTTATGTTGAGAGATGATGAGTATGTGGTCTTAGCTGTGAGATGTTGTTGTTGTTTTGGTTAGCTTATGTTGAGAGATGATGAGTATGTGGTCTTAGCTGTGAGATGTTGTTGTTGTTTTGGTTAGCTCATGTTGAGATGATGAGTATGTGGTCTTAGCTGTGAAATTTTGTTGTTGTTGATTTGATAGATATGTTGAAATATAATGAATATATGGTTTTTGCTGTATTATGATGATGATGATGTTTTGGTTAGCTTATGTTGAGAGATGATGAGTATGTGGTCTTAGCTGTGAAATGTTGTTGTTGTTGATTTGGTAGCTATGTTTTTGCTGTAGGATGATGATGATGATGTTTTGGTTAGCTAGTGTTGAGAGATGATGAGTATGCGATCTTAGCTGTGAATATGTGGTCTTTGTTGTAAGATGTTTCTGTTGTTTTGGTTAGGTTATGTTTAGAGATGATGAGTATGTAGTCTTAGCTGTGAGTATGTGGTCTTTGCTGTAAGATGTTTCGGTTTATTTTTTTTTTATTAGCTAATGTTGAGAGATGATGTGTATGTGGTCTTTGCTGTAAGATGGTTCTGTTGTTTTGGTTAGCTTTTGTTGAGAGATGATAAGTATGTGGTTTTAGCTGTGAGTATGTGGTCTTAGCTGTGAAATGTTGCTGTTGTTTTGGTTAGCTAATGTTGAGAGATAATGATAGGGGTGTGTTGGCCTTGAGCTAATAAGTCTGTATTGCTTGTTTGTTCCTTGGTGAGTCGCTCTGTAATACATTCCTTAGCTTTTATACGAGTGTTGCCACAATAAGTTCACCGAGTATTACGTTTACTTAAAAAACAAATGCATAACATGAATTATATAAACACAGTCATTGATATATAAGTAGTGAGAATCATCTATTGATAATGTGGCACAAAATAACATGACTGCAGAGGAAGTGGTTATTTATTTTTTATTTTCACCGGATATTTATATGTATTGCCCTGTATTACACATTTTAATATATTTTTTTTATGTCCGTCTGGTTATAAAGTTACCTAAGTTACCGATAAAAGTTTCATTAGACTGGTTTTCTGTGGTGCCAGTTTTCTGTGATACTTTTAAGGGGACACTTGTATAAAAGTGAATAATGTGTTGACTTTCTTCTTACTATGATAAATGTACTGTAAACACGGCAAGAGTACTAAGCAATCGATATCTCTTAATCTTTCTTCTTTTATACGTTCCTGTTCGTTACAGTATTGCGTTCAAGATCAGGTCCAGTGAAAATTTGCTGGCACTGAACTAGGCCTACTGTCAACTGTGAGAGAGAGAGAGAGAGAGAGTGTGCAGGAAGTGGCCCATCATCCATCGCTTCCCTTGTCACCATGTCGTTGTTATGGTTTTGATATGCCTTTTAACCACCGTCTCAAGCTTTGTGCAATACGAAAATAAACTCGTGATGCATTGAGAGAGAGAGAGAGAGAGAGAGAGAGAGAGAGAGAGAGAGAGAGAGAGAGAGAGAGAGAGAGAAACACACCCGCTCAGTCATATATCTACCAATCCATTTTTTGCCCAGGATGTGGTTTTTATATGAAGTGCGTGTTGCAATGTTATCTTTTTGACCAGTTTAGAAAGTAGTCATTCACACATTTTTATTGAAAGATTTCAAATAATATCGTTGTAATCTTGTATGTGGAAAAAATCCTTACTCTTAAGGGTAGATTCTCTTGTTGGTTTATTGGAAGGTTTTGTATTCCTCCAAACTATGCCACAAAACAGATCATCCCTTATTAGTACCATTGATGGCATCTGTTTTTCAGTATAGTTAGGAGGAATCAGTAGATCTCCAATTTACCAACAAAAAGAGAATCTCCCCTTATGCAAAATTGGATATATTATTATGTGTACTGTAGAAATGTTATAATAATATTTATTCTCTGTGCTAAATTTTCATCTCTTCATTTCAGGTGAGTACCGTAGCCTTCTGTGGCGTGGCAGAGCCGGTTCTTGGTGGTAAGTCTGTTGCTGTTGTTCAGTTTTAGTACAACATATTCAGTACATCTTGTAATTATTGATAAGGTAAGGTGATACATATTCTGGTAGTAAGTAGCCTTGGTGCTTGACGGAGAGAACTGTATTTCTTATAATGTAAAGTCGAAAATTATGTTTCAATACACATATGGAAAACACAAACAAACAGCTGACAAATATTTTCACGTTCTCCTAACTTGTTTAGTGGAAAGTTTTTCAGCTAACGAATAGAGGGAAGCTGTCAAACGTGTACATGATTCACCCCAATGTAGATGATTATTATTTATTGTCCACGACTTTATAATTATAGCCTATCGACAGTTTCTTTCTTAAGGCGTGTCATTATTTTCCCGGGGAATATAATACAGTACCTATCGACATTTTTTCCTTCTATCGTGACATTATTTCCCCGGCTAATTATAATACAGTAGGCCTACCTATATTTTGAGGTGTTCGTGATGGAGTATCGAGTTACTTTAGACCAATCATGGAGTATCATCGTTATGGCCTATAGTTGTGAGAGTCCCCGCTGGAGTGTGTGTTTCGTAACGCGTCACAAACTTTGATGGGAAGTTACTGTGCTTTCCAGTGATGATGCAGGAATTGATTGTGGTAATATTATATAGGCTATGTAGGCTACAGTACAGAGTGAAGGAGAAACCAAAAGAGGATATATTTATGATTATTATTTCACGTTTGCAGTTGAGAGAGAGAGAGAGAGAGAGAGAGAGAGAGAGAGAGAGAGAGAGAGAGAGAGAGAGAGAGAGATGTAAGGGGTGGTGGGGGTCAATGGGAAATCTTCAGTGTTTATCAATACACGTACCATAGCCTTTCCATCTTAACGTCTCGGTGTAGTACTTTCCCCTGTCTCACCTTACACACACACACACACACACACACACACACATACCTTATCGCGTCACGGAGACCAGCGTCACATCGGGTTTCGTCGTCTTCCCGGCCACGTGTTACGCTACATTTTCTATCACATTACCTTCCCGTATACTTTCCCGCAGCTCTTCTCTCACGTCGTAAATTCCTACTTTCTACGCATTGACTCTTATACCTACCGATGACAAGGAAAGAAAGAGTCGTTGTAGTGACAGCGGTGACGATAATGATGACGGTAGTGGTGATAGTAGTAAAATATCGGCATGAGTCTCTCTAACCCAACTTTCATTTTATAATAATATTTGGTAATTTATTTAGTTTTCATTTCAACATTTAAGACTGGTTTCATTTTGTGCCCTTCAACGTTTACTTTCTTGTGCTTAGCCAGCTTGTGGTATATTGGAATTTGTAAGTGATATTTTCTAAAGATTCTCCAATTCTTGGGTTTGTTTGTATATCGTGTTTGATGTGCAGTTTCATCTCGTTACTCTCGCCATCCTTCTCCTCGTCAGCTTCCGTCACATCTCTCACACTGTCACTGGTGTTATTAAGACGATATATAAATGGCACCACACTTTCCCTTCCCTTCTCAGCGACAAGTCAATTAAGGTGTAATGAAGAGAGAGACACATTGATGGGCTTTCCCTTCCCTCTTGTTTATAGTGTTTTAAAGTCCTTTGTAATCAATCCTCTTTGATCTATCATTCTCCAGCTTGCCCTTCCTGGACCTCTCATCCTCATTGATCCATACACCCCTGCTACACACACACCCGCACACCCACGGGTACACCCATCCACTCTCACACACACACACACACACACACACACACACACACACACACACACCCAGAGAGAGAGAGAGAGAGAGAGAGAGAGAGAGAGAGAGAGAGAGAGAGAGAGAGAGAGAGAGATGAAGTAAATGTGGAGTAAACCCTTTCCAGGTCGTGCAGTTTCTGTCTTGGCTTCTCCCAGAATGATGGAGCAGTTCTACCCGCTGACTGTTTTCCTCCTGAATTATCACACGCCCCTCATTCCCAAATCATGCATCATGTACATATATCTCTTAGTCACTGTATATACTGCAACCACCTATTGCCACCATTCCTATCCTCTGTAGTCATGCCCTTCTTTTCCTCCTAAGATATTTCGTGGATTTCGAAGTCAGTTGTGTGTTGCAGTCTGCGAATCATGCATGTACTCACTTTTCATGCTGACTTTTATCATGCCAACTTTTATTTATTTTTTTCTTCATTCATGCACAGGCAACCAGTGAGACCTTATATTATATTCTCTAGCTGTGCTTTCCGCTTACTCTGAAAGCATGTGAACCTTATTCCTTTCCCTCGTGTAGCCGCCTCGTCTGTTGTGGGAAGCGGCTACGTTTCCTTGTAATTTCTGCATGCAGCCTTTTCCCTTTACATTCCTGTTCTTCATGCATATTGAGAACGCAGAGCCTCCCGAACTCACTAAGGGGATACTCTCTTGTTATCAAATTGGAGATATAAACAAATCAGATCCGTCATTAGTAACACTGAAGTCGCTTGTTTCATGGCATGTAATTTAGAGGAATCAGTAGCCCTCCAATTTACCAACAAGAGATTCTTTATTTTTTAAAGCAACACTCAAACAACAACAGTAACAACAACTAACTCGGTCATGTTTTTCTCTCTAACACCAGATGATATACCGTATATTATTATTTGTATGCGAGAATATATTAAAGCTCAATGATTCAGTTATATTTCCCACCAAAATAAAATTGCTAACTTAGCCTATACCTGGTTAAGCTGAATTACATTTGTTTTGTTTATTACCTTCATTATATTTATGGTTCATTGGAATGCATGGGTCAGGCGAGGACTTGGATATAGTGTAGGTCTGCACACTCCCTTCTATATATAGCCAGGGTTGTGCGAATGCTTCACCTTTAAATTTTTATACCGAGCCCCTCTGTCCCTGCCTTGTTGGACCTCCTCACTCTGTAGTCTGACAGGCTTGGGTGAGTCCGCGTCACATCCATAAAGCATTACACTCTTCTATTATTTTTGTACTACTGAAATCATTGTGTACTATCAAAGACAAAACTCGTGTCGTGAAATCTGGTGAAAATATATGGTAGAGGACTAAACATACTGGGCATGAACGTTACTGTGGTGGGGTTTTCATTATGTTTCACAAGTTATATTAAATCATTGGACAAGACAGCGACATTGGTTTTGTCTTTGATAGTACGGTGCATCTGAATCCTGCCTGCACGGGGCTGTAAATAGAGCAAAGATTTTTACTCGTGTCATGCATCATTATATTCTCACAAAAATGCACACTGATTTTATGCACTGGAATTATTCTATAGTTTGCTGTAATGTTGTTCATATATATGGTTTAGTTTGATATAGTTTACTTTAGTTTAATCCTCGTAGACAATCATGAAACGACAACTCTTTGCCAGAATAATATGGCACTGGACAAGATTTCATTCCGTATAATGTTCCATGGAGTTTATATTCCTATCTAGTCGTTAAACGTCACATTATGAGCAAAAATTCAATAGAACCATACGGAGAGGACCCTGTGTGGAAGACATACGAATTTTAACTCTTTAGAAACGAACTCGAAGTGTTTATTTTCTTTCAGCCTCTTGTAATAAATTTGTAAATTGTAAAAAGTTTTTGTTTTCTGTCAGACTATCGTATTTTTTTTCTTGTGAATCGAATAGTGCAAGCTTTCCGTGTCCAGAAGTCAGTCAGTCAGGCGCCAATATCTACTCTTTTTCTGCACATTTTCTGCACATATAATATATAATGCAGTCCTTGTTCTGTCCTCCTTTACTCTCTTCCTTCCGTCCTTCCTTCCTCGTAAGTTTCTCCTCCGGCCGTGTACGCTGCCGTGTGTGTATTCAGGTCGTGTTCTTTGTGTTCTTCGTGTTCTCCAGAGTCTGTTATTTGTGGGGGTTCCTGAGGGAGAGATCGACCGTGTTATTGTGTTACCCCTCCGCCACATTACCCCTTCTGAAACAGCTGCTATGTTTTATTGTTGCTTTTAATTCGTATATACCTTTGTAATTATATATATTGTTATGACGGTAATATTTAATACCTTTTTTATATATATATTTCGTGTTTGTGATACTCCTGTCCTTTTATGTCGTATTTTATTATATTACTTGAATAATCACTTATTTTTCGTTCTTTTCTCCTTTCATTTACACATTGATGGAAAAGAGGGCCAATATTATCTACTTTAGACTCGAACTCAGTGCATTTCCCGAAATTCACACGCATCATCTTGACCAACAGTGCGTAATAATAGAGAGAGAGAGAGAGAGAGAGAGAGAGAGAGAGAGAGAGAGAGAATAATATAAGCGTGGCCCCAGTCGTACCAGATCGTATACAGAATTCTCTATTGCCTGGAAATTATTGGTAGGTCGCTTCCCTCCTCGTCCTCCTTACTATGTATGCTTCCTGACTTTTCTCTCTTTCTGCTTTCCTTCCCTCCTTGCCTTCTAACTTTCTCCCCACTCTCTCTCTCTCTCTCTCTCTCTCTCTCTCTCTCTCTCTCTCTCTCTCTCTCTCTCTCTCTCTCCTTTCCTAGCCTTCTAACTTTCTCCCCTCTCTCTCTCCCTTTCTAGCTTTCTCCCCTCCTCTCTCTCTCTCCTTTCCTAGCCTTCTAACTTTCTCCCCTCCTCTCTCTCTCCCTTTTCTAGCTTTCTAACTTCCCCCTCCTCTCTCTCTCTCTCTCTCTCTCTCTCTCTCTCTCTCTCTCCTCTCTTCTCTCTTCTCTCTCTCTCTTCCATACTTCTCTTTCCCTTTCTTAACCTTCTTCCCAGCGTCCTAATTTTTCTCTCTTCCCCCTCCTTCCTTCCCATCCTCCTAATTTACACCCCCCCCCCCCATCCTCCCCCTTCCTCCTGATTTTCCTATACGGGGCCTCCATGCATAATACCAGCCGAGTCAGTGTGATCGAAGATGTGGAACCGTCGTCTCCTACCATATCCATTCTCTCACAATTTATGGTGAGATTAGATGTTTTCTATATATTTTTTTTTCTGTCTCGGCTGTATCGTGATTTATTACGGCATTTTTCTTTTACTTTTTTTTTTTTTTTTTTTTTTTTTTTTTTTTTTTAGCTTCTGGTATTTTTTTTCTTGTAATATTGTATGTTCTCTTTTGTAAGGTTATATTGTAATTTTCTTTTTCTTTTTTGGATGTTGTGTAATGTTATTTTTCGTTACGCTTATGCTAACCATCTTTTTCTTTCCATTTTTTCTATTGCAGAGTCATTCACGTTTTCGCCAGCTTTTTATGGAGGTTACTTGTCTGTTTTTCCATGATATCGATGCGTTATACCAGTAAACTATAATATTATGATTAAGTTTACATTGCTTTACGAGTACCAGTTCCAGGTCATTAGATAATATATTTTCATCGTGTATTTGTAAGTCTTTCCTTATTAATTATTTTGGGTCTTGATCAACTGAGTGAGTGTACTTGGAAAAGAGTTAGTAACGAGTATTCCTAAGTAAGTAAGTGTCTTTGAAAGAGAGTGAGTAGTGAGTATATCTTAGTAAGTTGCGAGTAATCCTGAGGAAGTAGCGAGTAAACCTGAGTAAGTTTCTTTGAGAGAGTGAGTTGCGAGTATATCCGAGTGAGTAAGTGTCTTTGAAGAGAGAGAGAGAGAGAGAGAGAGAGAGAGAGAGAGAGAGAGAGAGAGAGAGAGAGAGAGAGAGAGAGAGTTGCGAGTATATCTGAGTGAGTAAGTGTCTTAGAGAGAGTGAGTTGCGATTATAATATTTGAGAGAGAGTTTGCGAGTATATCTGAGTAAGTGTCTTTGAGAGAGAGTTGAGTGAGTTGCGAGTATATCTGAGTGAGTAAGTATCTTTGAGAGAGAGTGAGTTGCGAGTATAATATCTGAGTGTATGAGGTGTAGAGAGGAAGACAGGGACGTTCCAGATGCTTACCTTGCTCAGATGGCGAGGACTGCTAGGGATGGATGGCCTGTAGAAGAGGCATTTGACCCTTTCCAACCCTTCCTTCCATTCACACACACACACACACTTTGTCTCCTTTCTAACTCTTCCTTCCATTTGACCCTTTCCAACCCTTCCTTCCATTTGACCCTTTCCAACCCTTCCTTCCATTCATACACCACACACCCTTAGTTTCCTTTCCAACCCTTCCTTCCATTTGACCCTTTTCAACCCTTCCTTCCATTCACACACACACACCCTTAGTTTCCTTTCCAACCCTTCCTTCCATTTGACCCTTTCCAACCCTTCCTTCCATTCACACACACACCCTTTGTCTCAGATCAACCCTTCCTTCATTCATACACACACACCCTTAGTTCCCTTTCCAACGCTTCCTTCCATTTAACCCTTTCCAACCCTTCCTTCCATTCACACACACACACACACCCTTTGTCTCAGTTCAACCCTTCCTTCCATTCACACACACACCCTTTAATCTCTCTTTCCAACCCTTCCTTCCATTCACACACGCTTTGTCTCAGTTCAACTCTCACTAACTTTATTTCCTTAAACTATTGCGTTTCGGAACACTGGAGGGTAAACAATTTTATCGTTGTCTTTATTGTGATTTATGTTGCCGGTGTAACTTGTATCAATATCAGTCTATCTAGATATCATTAGTGTGTTTTTTGTTTTTTTATTTGTTAGGGGTAAATATTGTTGTTAATTTGTAGTGGTGTGTGTGTGTGTGTGGCTAATTTTCTTTAATTGCACTTGTGATACATTAGAGTGCTTGATTCCTCCAAAGTATGCCAAGAAACAGGGCCAGATGAACAAATAAAATATTGGCTTGTTGCTTGGAACAATTTAGAGGAATCGATTACTCCAGATTTACCAACACAATTAAACTTCTCGGATTATTTTGACGCCCCGCTGGTTAGGCTCTGTGTTGTGCTAAGGAGATTGATTGATAGATTGATATTAGGCGCCGCAACAGACGAGGTCATATAGCGCCAGAAAAAGGTGATAGAGAGGTGAGACAGCAAGCAGGAAAGAAATAGAAAGAAAAGAGGGTGCTCAGGATGAGTTGGTGGGTGAGTGAGAGTGGGTGTGTCTCATGTTATATTTATGGTGTCCTCTCCCCTTCATACCTATTTTTTCCCTCTCTCTCCCTTTTCATAGGTTACCTCTCTCCGCCTCCCCATTCCTTGATTTCCGGTTGGTACTTCTCTTACTCCTCTTCTCTTCTCTCCTTCTTTTTGTTGTGATGTGTTGGGGAAAAGAAGGGTCCATCTCCTCTGCAAATTATATCTCGTCTTCTTCCTTCTATGATGCATTTTTATCTGTTCCCACCTCTTCCTATTCCTTCCCGTCTCTCCTTATTCTCTCTGCTATGTTGTGCTTGAGAAGACGTGGGTGTGTATCCTGCTATATATATCCTATTCTCTCCCCTCCATACCTATTGCCTTTCTCGTCCCCCATCCCCCCCCTCCCCCTCCCCCCCCCCCGCTCCTCCCCCCCCCACACACACTTATCTCACTCACCATTCGCTTCCCCTTTCCTCCTTCCCGCTCTTTTCCTCTCCTTCCACTCTTAATACCGAAATGTAGAAATGTTTTTACTTCTTTCCTTCTCATCCTCCTATATAGCCTCTCCTTCCTTTCCCTCTTTTATCACCGACATCACCCCCCGCATTTATTTTATTTTATTTTATTTTTTTTTTTGCTCTCCTTCTCATGCTCCCATTTCTCTTTACTTTTTTTTCTCCCTCCACACTTCCTTTCTATATATATAGCCTATACTCTTCCTCTCACCCCACCCCCCAATCTTCCTTACCTTCCCCCTTCATCCCTCACTTTCTCTCTGTCTCTGTTTCTGCACATTTGTCCTCAGTTTTCTTCATTTATTTTCATTGTATTTCACTACTTTTTGCTCACATATTCTGAACACTTTAACCACTCAATTTGTTTAATAAAAAATATTTAAAAAAATAAAATAAAACACCTCAATTTGATACTAGTGAGTTGAAATAACATAATATATACAATTCTATCAAACCTCGAACCTCATTATATCGTGTGTCGTGGTGGTGGGTGGACAAGGCTTCAGGCATGGGTTGAATTCACGGTCTTCTTGTTGTAAGTGAGTTCGAGTCCGGCTTGGGTTAGGTTACCATTGGTATATATTATTATGTCCGTTCAAGTTTGTTTTCATTCCTCCCAACATTCCACCAATTCTTCTCTTCGCCCGTCCCTCCCTCCTCTCCCTCCTCCTCCTCCTCCTCCTCCTCCTCCTCCTCCTCCTCCTCCTCCTCCTCCTCCTCCTCCTCCTCCTCCCCGTCCTCCTCCTCCTCCTCCTCCACGTCCTCCCTCCTCCTCCTCCTCCCCGTCCTCCTCCTCCTCCTCCTCCTCCTCCTCCTCCTCCTCCTTCCATGGGATTCTGTCTGTACACATTCCACATTCCATTCTCAATCTCCCACATACATGCTGCTCTAAGTTATCCTTCTCTTCTCTTCCACCTTTCCTCCCTCTTTGTCTCATGCATGTACCCTTTTCTATACATCTCATTCATCCACTTTAATTCATCTCCCCTGCCATGTGTATTTCTATTACTAGGTACTCTTCCTTTATTCCCCACCTCTTTCTCTTAATCTATCACCTACTCTCCCTTATTCCCATCTCTTTCTTTTTAATCTATCACCTACTCTTCATTTATTTCCACCTCTTTCTTTATCTATCACACTTTTATCAGCGGTTATCTTAATTAAACTGTGTATACAACCCGTTTAAGTACATATCTATAATTTTATACTTTAATCGGTATGTGTATCTTTAATATAATCTTGCAGACAAGTTATATAATTTATCTATCCTTGGACAGTATTTGTTTATTCTATATATCTTATCTTATAAATTACTGTCTTATCTCTTGCCTACGTGTTTGTCCCTGCATGGGTGATGTGATTCATTCCTCCTCACACTCACACAATCTTGTCTTCCTCACTCATTCCAATCTGTCTTGTCGTTCTTCCCCACCTTCTCCTTCCTCTCCTCCTCCCTTCTCCTTTCTTCCCCATTCTCCTCCTCCCTTCCCCACTCCTCTTTCTCCCCTCCCCTCTCCCTCCCTCACCTTCTTACCCTTCCTCTCCTCTTCCCTCTCCTCCCTTCCTTCCTTCCTTCCTTCCATCTGTGTGTGCCCTGTCTTCGTTTTCATCAAGCTTCCCAATCTGTCCTCTCTCTCTCTTCTCTTTACTTACTTATTCTTGACGTCTTGCCAATATATACACTTCCTCCTCCTCCTCCTCCTCCTTCCCCCTTCACAATTATTCCTTGCGTCGCCATGCAGTTCCCTCCTACTTTCCTCTTCACCCTCCCTCCCTCCCTCCTTTCCTCTTCACCCTCCCTCTCTTCCTCCTCTCCTCTTCGCCCTCACTCCCTCCCTCCTCTCCTCTTCGCCCTCACTCCCTCCCTCCCTCCCTCCCTCCTTCCCTCCTTCCTTTTCCTCTCTCGCTCCTTCCTACAATGACCTTTTTTCAAGCCTAGGCCTATTATAGAAATGGTCTGTGAATTGGAAACTGCTGATTTGTTTGGGGAATAAGAGACTATAATAATAATGCTATTAATTCTGTTGCCAGTTAGACGAAAAAGTTATTTCCCCCAATTATCAGAAGCCTCCAATTTTCATACATGATTACAGGGTCCTTAAGGGTGTAGTATACTTTTGGTATATTGGAGCGCCTTGATTCCTCCAAAGTATGCCAGGAAACAGGACCAAATGAGCAAAATTAATGGTGGCGTGTTGCTTGGAATAGTTAGGGGAAATAATTTACTCCAGATTTACCAACACTGTACAGTACTATCCCCTTAATTAAGCTAAGAATAGAGTGTATTGATTATGTTTGTGTCTCTTACGGTATAATGGGACTCGTTCAGACTCCGTATGCTGAGAGATGGATGGCCTTGAAAATGTCCTTCCTTCCAGCCTTCCTGCCTTGATTCCTTCCATCCTTCCATCCTTCCTGCCATCCTGCCTTCTTTCCTTCCATCCTTCCTTCCTTCCTTCCTGCCTGCCTTCATCCTTCCATCCTTCCTTCCTTTCATCCTTCCTTCCTTTCATCCTTCCTTCCTTCCTTCCATCCTTCCTTCATGTCCTTCCTTCCTTCCTCTTCCATTTTTCATGCAATTTGTGTTCCGCATTTCCTCGCTTTACTCAATTTTCCGGTCATATATATATTTTTCTTTCCTTCTTTCTTCCTTTGGCACCCTTTCCTCTTCCACATTTTCGTTCATGCCTGTATTCATTCTTTCATTCTCATTCTTTCCTCATCTTATTCCTTTCCATTCCATTTCTCTTCTCTCCACTCTTCCTCCCTTCTCTCTCCACTCTCCCTCCCTTCTCTCTCCACTCTCCCTCCCT